>OX101787.1:1809469-1918276 GCA_944452715.1 Ophion slaviceki
GAGAGCAGTGGAAGCCAAGATTCGAGATGACATACGTGAGGGTGGAATACTTTTGTGGCAATTTCCATCATGAACTTCGCTCGACGTGTCGATAAATATTCTTCCCTTTCGTTGACTCGTTGACGACCATTCTCCACCAAGCATATTTTCGTAGGCGATTCCGGGCTTTGTTCCGTCTTCATTGGAAATAAATGAACTTTCCATTTCTCTCGTGCCATTATCGCTCCGCGGCCTCGCGCGGGCTCGTGTTGGCTCGCCGGCAGGAGCAACAAAAGTCGTTTCCATTCCCTTTTTATCTGCCCCTCTCTTTTCTCGATACGAGGGACGTGTACCAAAAAGCTCTTGTAGAGCGAGTGATTGATCGCTCGAAAAAAGCAAAACTGCACTCTCTCTCTCTCTCTCTGCTTCGTCGTTCGTCAAGAGTGAGCAAGGGAGTCCAACTACTTTGGTCCTGCTGCTCTGGACTTTTATATATTCTCTTATTCGCTTCCTCCCTCTCTGCTCACTTTTCCTTCACTCCTTCCTCCTTCGTCGACCGTCCCTCTTCCTCTTCTCCTCGTTCCGTTTTCTTCATCCTCGCACATACACCTTCTTTCTCTCTTTCTCGGTAGTCATTCTCCGCCCGCGGAGCCTTCTTTCATTATGCCATTTTTAATCATCTTGCCCGGAGAAAGAGAGAAAAAGGGCGAGAGGGCGGGGGAGAGACTCGGTGGTGTGTGCACACCGTATGGCAAAACGAAAGGCCGATGCTTGGAGAGACGAGGGACCAACGATCGAAATCGTTTCGGGAACGAGTCATCATCCTGATACACACACACACACACACACACACACACACACACACACACACACACACACACACACACACACACACACGCACACACGCGCACACACGCACACACACACGCACACACACGCATGTATATATGCATGTGTAAAACACTGAGATAGGCTTTGCTTGAAAACTTTTCTTCGTTCTCGCTCATGGTCTCTTTCTCTCTTTGGCAAGCCAATCGAACGAGATAAATCAATCGATATGCGATATACTTCAGCGTCACGGTGAGATTACGATACGAAGAATTCCATTACTCGTTGATGCTTGGATTCTTCTCGTCGTTGTCGTCGTCGTCGTTCTGGACCGCATGATTCCCTCTCTCTCTCTCTCTCTCTCTCTCTCTCTCTCTCTCTCTCTCTCTCTCTCTCTCTCTCTCTCTCTCTCTCGCTCTCTCTTCCTTCGTCGTGGGTTCTTCAGCCTCCGCCCTCACGTACATATCATCTCGAATCTTGGCTTTAACTGCTCTCATCTGTCCTCTCTCATCGAGCACTCATCACCGTTTTTTGCCCGCCACGAACCACCAAAAGACTCGACACATACGTCCCCCCGGCTGCGTACGTGTATGTGTGCTTGGTATGATACTTTTGTAGCCGCAACGGTTTATTATCGAGGCAAATGTATATCTACAGGTGGATGTGAGAGTCATTCATTGTGGGCAACAGCGATTGACGGGATACGTCGATACACGCGCACGGGCATTTCTATATAAGGAAAAATAAATAAGGTTAATCTGTTTGTGACCCTGTACCGCTGTCTAAACATATATATGTCTAACGCAGACAAAGTCAAGAGTTAAAAATTAGATACGTTTATTTTTAATGGAAAGAAGATCAAGGCATTGAGAGAACAGCAGAAATTGTTCTATTAGACAATTTGTCGATATGTATATAAAAATTAAGAAGCCGAACCCAAACGAACCCAAACAAAATCCAGAGTAAAAAATTAGATTCGGATATGTTTAATATAAAAAACATTAACTCATTGGAAATACAGGAAGTGGAAATCCAGGATATACAGGAAGGAAGAAATCCAGGAAATACAGGAAGTGGAAATTCAGGAAATCCAACGCATTGGAAATACCGGACAAATATGTATATGTATATATATTTCGGCAAATTATTCAATAGAACAATTTTCCGCAAACATGCTGATTCTTTCAATCCTTCCTGTATAGGGTAGATATATATATATATATATATATATATATATATATATATATATATATATATATATATATATATATATATATATATATACAGGGTGGCCGGAACATTGACGTCCAAAAATAGAATTTAGGTCCCTTGTATCGTGGGGTATCCGAATCACCCCCATGTATGTTCCGCGACTTTTCATAGTTTTTGAGTTATGAATTTTTTTCTGAATTTTTGAGAATTTTCGACCTGATCAATTTAAAAAAATTTAAAAAAAGTAGGAGACTTTCTCGAGATTTTTTTTGCAACTGAATCTTCCTGAGTAGTACTTTAATGCATAAAATAATCACCTTCATAACTGTGATGAAAGTTATGAAAATGGTCTAAAGTGAAACATTTACGTTCGGTAAATTAAGACTTAAATTTTCAACTTTAAATTAAAAATCTAAACAGGTGACTTCGTGGTTCCTAATTAGGCCTCAAGAATGCGCTAGTCTCTCAGCTTTCATAATCATTAAAAAAAGTAACTTGTTTTGCGTTGGCTTCGGTTGCGCGCTGCCCCTCTCGCCACCGAGAGTGAGAGAGATAGCAATAATTCATATTTTTGTTGTTGGATTCATATCTTTACCAAAAAATCAAAATATAGCAAGAAATTGGATTCATACATTTTAAAAAATATTTTGAATAGGAGATCAAGGCATTGGGAATACAGGAAGGATTGGAAAGATCAGCATATTTGTGGAAAATTGTTGTATTGGATGATTCGCCGATATATGTGTATATATATAAGTGAAGAACTCGAACCCAAGCGAACCCTAACAAAATCCAAAATAAAAAATTATGTTCGTATATTTTCAATATCAGAAAGATCAAGATATTCGCAATATAGGAAGGATTGGGAAGATCACCATATTTGCGAAACATTTTAATTTTGATAATTTGCCGATATGTGTGTATAAAAATGAAGCCGCAACCAAATTGAATGAACCCGAACCCAAACGAACGCAAACAAAATCAAGACTGGAAAATAAGATTCCGATATTTTTCATGGACAAAATCAAAGCATATCAAATACAGGAAGGATTAGAAGGACCTCCGTCTAAAAAAAACCTTTCTATCCGTTTATGTATCGATATTTTTTTTTTTAATTAAAGGATGGAGCTCCTTCCAATCCTTTCGAGATTACCTATGGCATTTTTTTCCATTAAATATACAAACCTAATTTTTTGTTCACAACTTTGTTCGAGTCCGTTTGGTTTCGAGTTCTGGATTTTCACGTCCATATCGGCAGATTATCCAACAGAACAATTTTTCCTACTCTTAATTTGTTTAGGTACCTTCGGCCTCCGGTTTTCCATTTCTCGCTCGTGTAGCGTAATACAAAATGCTATACACGACAGACCCGCGAGCCCTCACATCAATCGGACATCGACGATCCTTCAAAAATTTTATTCAAATTTTCCAATTTTTAATCACATTCGAGATTCGATACGACATCGATGTATCAATTGATACAAATGTACATGTATAATTTTTCTAACGATTCTCTCGTGACAAGATTTCCACTGTCGACGATTTTTCACTCCGTCCGTGCACACGCGTGTACACCCATGGAGAAGCGAGGAAACACCGATGAGCAAGACGGGACCCAGGAGTCCATCGGTGGCGGCAATCGCTCCAGGAAATCTCACGAAACGCGTTCCTCATTGCGGCGTAGGCTCGTCCATAAACACGAATAGCTGAATTTCTGTCTCCTGTGGTCCAGTAGCTCGATCCTCGATCTTAACGCTCGTAAACTTGCGTTATACTTGACGCATGATAAATGAGGCTCGCGCAGTTGACCGGATATATGTATATTACGCTGAGGGGGCAAAAAAAGAGAAAACGATAACGGTAATTTGTGCGAGTGTGTGTGAGAGATAGGTTCGAGTGAATGGGTCGATTGCATTGTCCGTAAGCGAGTGAAGAGTGGCGTGCGAGGCAGAGAGAAAGAAGAAAAGCTCAAAGAACATGATGAGTAACCGAGAAAACGAAGAGAACGGGACGCGCGAAGAGTAACTAAAAGAAAGAGAAGGAGAGTGTCATCATTCTTCTCGGCTACTGACGCCCCAATAAGCGATCACGTTTCGTTTGTAATTAGAGAGAATGTAAATCAAAGTCGTACGTTTGAATTGCCTTGCGCGCTGACGCGAACGCCAGTTTAACATTCGAGTTGCACTTACTTTTTTCTTCTTCTTGTCCTGTGCAATTTCGAAGATTGAGTCGGTGCAGTCGCGCGCATAGGCGGAAAAAATGAAGAGTGGCAGCGATCGCAAAATTGACGAGACTCGGACGGACGAATTTGATTTTTTGAGTAAGCAAAAAGGCTTTACTTGTTCACAAAAAAGATTGGAAAAATTGTGGGCCATTCAGTTTCTTTTTAATCGTAGGTTCTTAATTTTTTCGTCAACAAATTTTAGGTTCTTAATTTGTTGTTGACAATTTGTAGTTTCTTAATTCCTTGTAAAAAAATTACACGTACGCAATTTTTTATTATACGCGATAGTCAAATGGACGAGACTGAAGAAACTCTTTGATTATTGATAAAAATGTATCAGAAAAAATGTACGTCTCCCATTTTTTTGTCGCACGTTCTCATTTTTTCGAAAATAATTATACATTAGCTATTTTTTTTTACAAAAATGTACGTTCTCAATATTCTTATCATACATTTCCACTTCTTTTTAAATCGTACATTATTATTTTCCCCTCCAAAAATGCGACGAGCTTAATGTTTTGTACAAAAATCGAACGCTCTCAGTGTTGCCTTAAAAATCGTAAGTCCTCAATTTTTTCTAAAACAATCGTACGATGCAGATCTTCTCACTTCAAACCTACATATTCACCGAATTTCCGAGGGTACCGAAAACTCAAGAAGTTGATAAAAGGGCTCGTTGCACAGGGGGAACATCGATCTTTCGGAATTGAGAGAAAGGCACAGAGAGAACGAGAGAGCGAGACAGAGACCTAGAAGGGGACGTTCCCGATTCGATGAAAAAGGACAGAAAAAAGCCGATGTAACGACGTTGTCTTGGGCAGAGTTTGTTTTTTTTTTTCATTTTTTTTCCTCGTCGTAAGTGGTTTGGTATCGTTAACCAAGAGTGGTAATGCCTACCTGTTGCCACGAAAGGAGTATTCGGGCCCTTGGTATGTATATACCAAGTCCTTTTCCCCCGTATATATATACACACACACATATACATATACATTCACGTGAAGAATATTTCGAGCCCATTCTATCCACATAATATTGACTCCCATCACCTGGCTATTTTGAGCCCGGTCCTTAAAATTTCTCCAAACGAATCCTCAATTTTTGGTACAGAATGGGCCTTGAAGTGGCTTTTGTATAAATACGCTTACAATTTATCGATAATGATTTTTGAGGCATTGGGATTTATATATTGGTGAATAAAGGGACGATAGGCGACTATGAAGACGGTCCTCGAAGACGCATGTCTTCAAAATAACCTTCCCCTATATATATATATATATATACACATGCCAATGTATATAAGCGTATACATAAGTGTACATACGTTGTCGGGCGTGAGGGAGATTCACCGTCTTGAAATGCAGTTGCATTCGAATTTCTCGTACAGTGTTTGGACTCGCGGACACGCGGGACGCGCAGCCCGGCCACCTGAGAAAATCCACGCACGAGAAATGCATGTATGTATATATATATATGTATATATATATATATATATATGTATATATATATATATATATATATATATATATATATATATATATATATATATATATATATATATAGATGGGCCAGTCGCGCATTTGTTAGCTGTCCGTCGGTCCCGCGCGGCTCGCGTCCGCGGGAGGATCGGCGCAACGCGCAACGGGCTCGTCCGGTTAAATGTTAATTTCGTCCCGGCTGAAGTTCGCTAATTAGAAACGATCTCTCGGCTGCCGGGGCCGCGTTATTGCACCGCTGCTACGCGACGACCACTTTATATACATATATATATATGTACGTATGTACATACATTCACGCGACGCGAGAGAATTTTTCGCGTCTTTGCGAGCGCACGGCTCTATTTCGCGAACGTCCCGTGGGCACCCGCCGATTCGTTTCGCCGGATGATAAATTGAGATCGTTCGTTATCTCGCTCGCGCACGTTGTCTCTTCTTTTCGCGGCTCTCTCGAACGAGCCTGATTTACATACGCACTTATGTGTATGTGTATGTGTGCGCTTGAGCGTGCACGCTTGCCGAAAAGTGTCGGTGGGAAACATTTCGAGACTTGCGCGGACGTCAGCTTCCAATGGAAGCGTTTTTGTATTTGTTTTTCTTTCGGATTGGGAAAAATGGCGCGAGAAGAACTGCGGTTCGCGTGGGGATGCGTATAAGTAATCAGACTGGTGAAAAATGAGATTGGATTTAATTGGGATTTGTTGGAGTAAGTTTTTTCGTCGCTTCAAGGAGTACGGAGTTTGTATTTGTTTAATTGTTTTTTTTCCAAGCATTTCTTGATGTGGATAATTGAACGAATACGTATTTGATGAGAAGATATTGTTATTTCGAACGAATAAAAACACGAAGTACGGAAATTATAATTATTTTGAATATTTTTTTAAATTTGTTTCACGCATTCCTGTAGATAATTCAATAAATGCGTATTTGATCAGGATATTGGTATTTCGAACGAATGAAAATTGTATTTATATTACTAGTATTTTGATTCGCTGGGCGAAAATTTGCCATATTTTTTCATATACATTATATATTGATTCGTGATGTTAACAATCCTCAATGGTGAAAAATTATAAAAAATATTATGTGTTACGACAGTTTCGGTATATACGAGAGAATGTTCCCACTTTTATACAACAAGATTTGTAATCCTCACGACTTTCGGAATACACTTGGCCTCATGCGCTCGCTTGGAGTACCAATGGCTCGCGCGAGAATCCTCGGGCGCTGCGCCACACTCCGGCCACCGAGGGTATTACGTCTACGAATTTCCTACTTAACGGGGTATCCCTCTCTGGAAGCCCAATTTGAAGGATCAGAATGATGAATTATTTTCTAGTAACACATTGGTTGGAATAAATTTATTTTGTCCCAGTATGCTGTGCACATGTTTGTGGTTACAATGTAATTTTTTCGGAAGAAAATCTTTCAAAGTGTTCGCGGTGCTGTAGTTGGCGTTGCAGCCCTTCAGCGACGAGGCCCGAAACGGCGGAATCTCTACCAGGCTCGAATGTAATCTGAAACGGAAATAAAAAATGTTTTTCTCAAACATATCCAACTGGCTATGGGTTCACGATCCACTTTTCGAAATTTCGAAAAATAACAGCTTCTCCAAAGAGAATCTAAATTTTCTCTTGGAAAAAAAGCATGCTAAAGTCATTGTTATTAACAAATGGTTCATCCAATTAAAAAATGCGATCGTGAACCGAAAGTGACTACTGTTTGAACGCTAACTGTGCAAATTCAAGTCAATAATGTGAAAGTTAATCAAGATATCAATCCCGCCGTGTCAAGATATGTAGTTTCGAGATAATCGCGTTTAAAGTTTTGGTACATATTTTACACGATCTAGTGAAATATAAGTGTCCTTCCTCATCATCGAGATCGTGTTGCACACCTAATCTATGCAATCTGCGGGCATTTCGGACCTCTTTTGAGTGGTCTTGTGCTTTGATGTCCGCAAATCATTCTCAACTTTACCTGTTGTTACACGCGAATCGTCCTTAACTTTACACTATTCATACGCACACTGGTTCACTAAAATAGGTGTAACTTCGTAAATTTTTAGACTGTCAAGGTCCGATTGGTCTCAAAATATTGTTGAAAGTTCAGAATATAACAATCTGCAAAAAAAAAACGATTTCTTGAAGTTTTCAGAACGGGATACCCCTTAATTCAAATAAAATATCTAAATAGACCAATTTAGTCAATACACCTAGATATTGTTCCACGGAAACATGACTAAATACCAAAACTATAAGAAGCTCATACATTTTTTATTACCCAACGATATAAAATAGATGTTGATTAAAAAGAAAAATCTCAATAAATCTCAGGAACAGTAGTCTCCGCTGAAGAACACTGATTTCACGAAACTTTTCGTTAATACAAATAAAAAAAGATCAAATAAACGCATTTAGTTGTTTTCGATAAATCTTTTTTATCAGTGTGCGCTGCTCGTCTCCGTTCTCTCGTCTCTCATCCCCGAAGGCGTCCCTCTTCCAAGATCCGTGTGAAAGTGTCACTCTTCGTCGCTGTGAGAGGGAGCGACCCGGTGAGAGGAGCGAGAGGACGATAAACGCGCGGATCCGAGGGAAGACAAACAGCGGAGGAAGAAGAGAATAGAATGGAGACGAGAGAATATACGGAGCCACATCTCTTATAGATATACATATATACATGTGTATGTAAGATTTAGCTCGTGCTGGTTTGTGTGCCGATGCGAGTGTCTCTCGATCGTCTTGGTGAAGGCGAAAAGAGGGACGACGACGACGAACCTGGAACGACAAGGCAAGTTGTCTTGCGCGCGCACACACACACACACACACACACACACACACACACACACACACACACACACACACACACACACACACACACACACACACACACACACACACACACAGAGGCGCGCGTGAACACACACACATAGGCGCGCGTGAACACACACATACACACACACACATCGCACACGCATATAGGTACGTATCGCGAAGGATTCGGGACGACAAGGGTAAGAGTTACACAGGGGGATGGAAGGCTCGCGCGCGAGGAATGTGTACGTCCACAGGCACAGCAAGAGGGAACAGCTATTGTCTTGTCAGCGGGAGCCGCTAAATCTGCTCGCGGATCTCTTCACGATCGTGCACACGTATGCACCACCACACGGAGCCCGGACTCGCATTCACCGGCCATACCTACTTTTGTTCATGTACAGACGCGAGCACACGAATATATATGCGCACGTAACGTACCTACCTTCACTACTGGCCCCGAAACGAAAAAAAAAACCGGGAGAAAGGAGAGACAACTATGAAACAGCACAGAAGCGGAAAGCGAAACTGATCTCGACGGATCCACCCACACCCTGCGCTACCTCTTTTCTCCTCGCAATTCTTCAATCGTGCGAACAACAGCCAGCGACGAGATTTTTTTGAATCTGTTTTTTGTCGTCGTCTATCGTGGGATGGGAGTATGTCCAAAAGGAGAAAGTCTGTGCAGCGAATGCAATTGCACGGAGAATTGGTACTTTGTGAGGGGTCTGCAAAGCTTAACTTTTGTAAATTCGATTTTTTAGATTTAATAGCTTTATAGCCTAGGGTCTTGACTTTAATTTGCAGATTTTGCAAAAATTCCGAAAGTTTACAGAGTTCCGAAAGATTACTAAGGAAACTCTCATTGATTACATTGTACGGGCTCTTTCTTCTTATTACATTCTCCACCATATTCCCACTATATTTTTGTTTCGATGATCTCTTTGCTCTTGTTTCATAACTTTTATTTTCCGCACACTCCGAAGTTTCATGGATTTCTCAAGTTTGGGTACTCTCTCTCTCTCTCTCTCTCTCTCTCTCTCTCTCTCTCTCTCTCTCTCTCTCTCTCTCTCTCTCTCTCTCTCTCTCTCTCTCTCTCTCTCTCTCTTAGAGCTCTTCGTTGTCCAGTTCGCAGCGGATCCCACGAAATTCCGTGTCCGTTATGTATACCCACACGTACATCTATACGTACGTATATATTCGTACGAGATGAGAAGAAGGTTCGGGGTGGAGAAAAAGGACGAGCCCGAGAACCACCCTCTGCTCGACCCCATCGTGCACCGCGACTCGCGGATATGGCCGCGAAGCCGCCCGACTCGACGACGGATAAGACGGCGATCCGACGCGATATCGCGCAAAAGTTGGATGAAATAAATATGTAGCAGCGGGACATAGCAAAGACGAAGAAACAGAGACAGAGAGAGGGAGAGAACATTGGCTTCTTTTGAAAGAGAGCAAGAGAGAGCGGGTAGGAGACAGCGAGAGTGAGAGAGAAAGAGCCAAGTACAAAAGTATCGGACCAACGGAGAGAGCGAGACGTGTACTTCGAGAAAGGGTTTGGGTAAATCGGGCGTCGCGAAAGATTCAAGGGAGGAGTTTCTTTGTGAGCGAAGAGTGCACGAGCGGCAGGAGAACGGGCGAAGAGGAGCAGCGTGCATTCGAAGAGGGAGTTTGGCTGGGCATCAAGGGATAGTCTATCTTCCCGGAGATAAAATGATCTTCGTCGATCTCTCCTTATAATGTACACACAAATAGATATACTTGTATATACGCGCGCGCGCGCGCGCGCGCACGCACGCACACACACACACACACACACACACACACACACACACACACACACACACACACACACACACACACACACACACACACACACACACACACACACACACACACACACACACACACACACACACACATAGATCCGTAGATTCCACGGATATGCATTATGTACGCTGGTGTCTTATTTACTTGGAGAAAATGTTTGGTGACCCAGTGACACGAGGTATTGGTTGTATCCCTTGTGCACAATATTACATATTTCTTTCTACATCTCTCGCGAGATAAAAGAATATATGGGCGGCGATATTACGAAGGGAAGTACGGCAAAAAAAAAGGAAAGGAAAATAAACAAAATCCATACGTGCATGTACGAACGTACAGTATCTTTCGATGCACCGTATAATGGATTGTGCATCGTGTATTTTTCGCATACTCATATGTATGTAAGAGCAATACATGCATGGGAATATTCAACATACGTGTGTACGTATATGTGGCCGCAGCTCCGAGCGTATAGAGATGAGATATTTTCGTCGGAAATTCGATTTTTCTCAGGCTCGAGGTGAGAGCAGCTTCTGCTCTTCCACGGCTTTCGTCTCATCTCTATATCTATGTAGGCACGTTTATATATATATATATATATACATATAATTTGTATTTGCTTTCGTTTTGATGTTGAGGAAAAGGAGACTGCATACTTTTGGTTGAAGACCGGTTTCGGTGCATCGCGAGTAACTTGGAAGACCAAGGGATCAAGAAAGAGAAAGAGAGAGGGAGGGAGAAAGAGCAGAAAACATCTACAACGGAAGAACATATTTAAAAAAAAAGTATTAAACAGACATTTTATTTAAAAATTAATCGTTGTAATTAATACAATTGTTCGATGATAAAAATATCTTTATTAAAAAAAATAGTTTTATAAAAATAAAATTTTACTAAAAAAAATAGTTTTATCAAAAAAATTGTTTAAGAGAACAAATAGTTTCATAAAACAATAGTTTTATTAAAAATTATCTTCCTTAAAATAAATAGGTTTATTTTTTAAATATGGGTTTGTTAGAAAAATAGTTTTACTTAAAACAAATTTGATTACTAAAAAAAATGTTTTTATTTCAAAGAAAATTATGTTATGGTAAAAAAATTGTTCTATTTGAAAAATTGTTCTAGAAAATAAAATAAAAACGTTTAGTTGAAAAAAATTGTTTATTTTCAAAGTTGTTTCATTAAAAACAAAAATCGAAATAATTTATTTCCAAATTCGGTGTATTGAATAAAAAAAAGGCTTCTTTCGTAGACTTTTGTTTTTGAGACGCTTGGTCGTCATGTCCGAGACGATGGGAACCGTTCGTTCGTGGGCTCTCCTCGGCAATTGATAGATCGCGTTGCAGGCCCTCGTTTATGCGTATAGATATATATAGCTCGGACGACGAGGCCCACCAAGCCCGCGGGCTAAATGGCGCAGGGACGCGATGAGTCCCGCTGCGCGAATATAAACTGGAAAAAAGTATCGGGAAACAAAGTCCGCAAGAGAGCCGAGACGTTGTACGCGGAGACTGCGCGACTCTGGAGAGCTTTGTTGGTCATTCACTTGATCGATTGGTACCGTATGGAGTACACACTCCATAAGGTTCGGCCAACGATCGTGAGCCCTCTAATCGTCCGTGCGCTCATGCTGATCCTACATTGTATATATGTGAAGAGAGACAAAGAGAGAGGTATCTGGTTACAATGAGATCGCTATGAGTTTCCTTGTACATCGATCTTACTGCCATCCACCACTGCCAGCTGATCGACCGGAGTACACGAAGGCGCACATTTGCGCAAATCGATCTCGAATATTTCTATCCACGATTTTGCGCAATCGTCCTGTAGGATACGAAAGCCAACGAGGCACAAAATTCCGTGATTCGTGGGGGAAAAAACATCCCTGTCGGGTTAGAAAGTATACCGAGGGAAAAAAATCGTGAATTTTCGTTTATTTAAATAAAAATAGTTTTTTTTTTTCATTAAAATTCACGGAAATTTTCGTACAATCAATGTTTTTGAAATTTTAATATACGATTTCAGAGATTTATTTAAAATCTATTGGTTTATTAAAATGAAGATCTGTCTAATACCGTTGGGAAATAGAAAGTTTATACATACTTCTAATGATTTTGGTATGCGGTATTATTTACTTAAAACAATTTTCAGTTGTGTAGACTGAATCTGACTAGGGTGAGTCCACTATTCCAGAGATTTATTGCATATGTATGTAATTATTTACTGCAATCAAGATCTATTTGAAGGGGAAGATCTCTTAATAACTTTGAAGAATGTAATTTTTTTGCATAAAATGTTAGGCAAACATGTTCAAAATATCGTCCTATAATCGCAGATTGATCGGTAAGACATTTATTCACAATATTTTTGAGTCTTAAAACTTAAACATCGCTTTCCTGAAAAACACTTTTTCGTGAACCCCCGTACCAGATAACTCAAAAACTATCAGATCGATCATTTTGAAATTTTGCACACTTTCAAATCATATAATTACAGTCGATGTGAACCTAACGTTTCCAAAAAATTATTAAGAGAAACTATTTTTTTACTAACAAATATTATAGTAAAAATTTCACGAAAAATAGAACATTTTTAAAAACATATACCGTTTTTCAAATGTTCACTTTTGTCTGCTTTTTTTAGGGTCACATCGAGCGTGTGGGTTTTAGAAATCTAGAAGTTATTAACATAATGTTTCAGACGAATGCACCAGACGCTAGGTTGCACGCCGTGGAACAACTTAGGCGGCAACCGTCTCTGAAGCAAGTGTGGCACAGCTGCCTTTTTTGAATATTAAAGAAAGTATTTTTCGGAAATTAAAAGATGTATTGATATGTACACAAAATTTTATTTATCTAGAATACATACTTTCGACACAAAAATTCTTGAAAATTCGTTAATTTTCGGCTATCTAGAGGGATTCCCTCCTCCTTAACAGCCTTGAGTACTAAAAAATTCACATGCATCTATCAATTGAATTTTTATTATTAGTGGCTTAAAAGAATATTTGGTCGTATGGACTAAATGGGCCTGGTAATTTTTTTTATCGAATTAATTAGCAAATTCCTCGGCCCAATAGTACGCTCTGTGGCCGTAGTGTGGCGCATGGCCCGATGCTTCTCCCGCAAGCCATTTGTACTCCGAGCGCCACGAATTTTCCACTTTGCACAAGAGATATATTTTTCGCAAATAAATCTATTGTCCCTTCAAGTTAACGATTCATTTTGATCGAACACGCAATTATTGAATCATTTATCGAGTACACCCGATAGTTGAATAAAAAAAAAACTTTTCTCGTAGTATATCGAGAACCCGTGGATTCAGGTGCCACAAATTCCACACGAGTCTGTAAAAAGTTTGCGTTAAAAACGGTCTCAATTTCCCAACGACCCGTGTCTCCCTCGATCAAACGGATCCAAATAAGCGATTCAGAATTGCCTGCGCTCCTCTCCACCCCCAACTTCACTCGACCATACACGCTGGGACGGCGATGTAGCGTAATAATTCACGAAGCGGGAGGGGCAAAAAAGCGTCTCGAGTATTTAAATATCATTTGCAAGAGGAAAAAGAAAAAGTGAAGCCACGGGCAAAGTGGAATCGGGAATGGAAACGTTTTTGCTCGCGGCACTCGCGGGGACATGTAGATTCGTCTTTCAGCGCTACTTTTCTGCGGATCGACGTAACGTGCATGCGTACACATACGTGTAAAATGCACGTGCGTTCACGTACATACTAACAATATATATATACAAATGTAGTACTCCTCGTGACGTTGTTGGATCAAGCACGCACACGTTTATCGAGAGTCGAGAGACACACAGGACAACGGCAAAGATAAAGGATAGAGAACAGTAGCGCAATCAAGCCAGACATCGGACAGTGACGGATGCCGCGTATCATCGCGTATCATTAGCCCCGACTTAAGGCATTCTACATACGAGTATATACCTCTTCTCTCTCTCTCTCTCTCTCTCTCTCTCTCCCTCCCTCCCTCCCTCTCTCTTTCTCTATCCCCTCGCTTTTCCCTTTTGCTATGTCTCATGCGCTGCTTCCACTGCTCACGTCTCTCGTCTTTCGCGACGCGACGTATATATATAATGTACATATATATGTACAGATATACGTACAAGGATCGCGAAGCTGGCAGTGGCTGGTTCCTCCTGGAGGACCCTAAGAAACAGTTGGAGAGAACGGGGGAGGATGACGTTTCAACGTCGTAAGGAACAGACGGCTGAGCTCAGTGCACGAAAGAGTACAGATATGCAGCTGTATACAACGTACACACACACACACACACACATATACGTGTCTATAAAATGGTACAAAGTGTGGAGTATGCTGGAAGGACGAACCGAAGCACGTTGACGATTGACAGAATCCATGCACAATCACGGTGCCCTATTATAATCACGTACTCTAGTCCTAATATATATGTATGTGTGCGTATATATATATATATATATATATATATATATATATATATATACATGTATGTGTGTTGTTGAATTCGCAAGAGAGAAGCTTCTATTACAATAAATTTGTTAGCATCATCGTTCTGGGAGATGAGCACACCCGAGTATCATCGACTTTAACGATATCCGTTGATCATCCCGACAAATCACGCTGTTCCGTTCTCGAGTCGTCCGAAAAACTCCACGGCTGATTGCGATTTTTTTCTGAATTTCAAGAACAGGAAAACGAACCGTGTAATCTGAATTGGTGTCGCCACTTTTTGTGGTGCTTTTTCGGGCAAGGATGAAGGAATTCTTTTTTTTTGTTGAAAATTCAAATTCTGCTTTTTCAGCCTTCTGGGCCAATAAATAAATATGGTAAAAACAGTTGATAAATATGCTGAAAGCAATTTATAAATATGTTAAAAGGAATTAATAAATGTGCTAATAATAATTAATAAATATGTTAAAACAATTTATAAATGTGGTAAAAGCAATCAATAAATATTCTAGAGGCAATTAATAAATATGCTAAAGGGATTAGAAAAATGTTGAGTGAATGTGAAGTTTTAAAAAATGTGTAGAGCTTCTGGCTCGTTATTGATAAATAGAGAATAGCTTTATATCGGTATCGGATCCATAGTCACCTCATGACTCTATGTCCGATGCTATTTCTTGGTTAACTCTTTCGATCGCTTCTCCGGCAAATTTCTTCTCGATTTTTTTATTCACGGAAAATTAATTAATCGCTCCGCGCGCGAGAAGGGTCCAAGAGTTTGCCAGTTTGCCCTTAAAGATGTGTTGCCCGTACATTCCCTACTAAAAGTGAGTTTGGGTTTTGAGTACTTTGCGATCAGAATAATTTTCTTTTTAAATCAACCACCTTGAAGATGCTCAGAACATTAATTTTTAGTAATAATAATGCAGACAGTTATAAGTTAATTGTTGAAAAAAAATTGTTCAACAAAGGTCCGGTCCACTACTTTTTTTATATTATAAAATGAATTCATAAATTTTTCTGAATAGGTGTGATTTTTTAAAGAATTTTCTTTCCATTTTCATTTTAATTTTTTTAATTAAAAAAAAATGAATGAAGAGTCACAAATTTTCAATATGTTTTCGGAGCAATGTTCCATACTAAATCCACGAAGTGCCCGCGGTACTGAACGAACAGTGTCATAGGTACAGTCTCTGAACAAATCCAAAAACAGAATTTTCCAAATAGAGAGAAAGTTCTTTAAAAAATTACGTGTATTCAGAAAAACATCATAGTTCATTTAATGTCACAAAAAAACAAGTTTGTCGGAGATATTTCGAACAAATTGTTGTTCAATCGTTTTATTTATAAATGTTTGGCATTCTTATAATTCAAAACCCATGCTCTTAGCATCTCCAATACGGGTGATTTTTTTCAGATTTTAATGTTATCGAAAAGTACTCAAAATTCTCACCGAATCGCACTTTTGGTAGGGAATGTACAGGCAATCCATCCTTAATTCGATTTTTCCATACACTTTTTATTTCGCATCGCGACGAGAGGGCGATTTTTCCATTTTTATTTTTACCCGAGCCCGAGATAACGAGGTAAAAACGCGGAGGTTAAAATGTTGCCGGTGATGTTGGCGCGGGGCAAGTGGCCTTTCAGGGCGCTAATTGATTGAAAGGGATAGCGAGATTATTTTTGTCATTGCAATGAGCATCGAGCCGATCTTGATACTCCACAGCATCCTTCGCGGTCATTCCGTATATCAAAGTGCATCTTTTACGTAGTCGTATGTACATCTATGGAAATTTATATATGTATATATATAGATCGATGACTAACGTCGAGGAATTTTTTTCGATAACGTCCTCCAGCATGGCTCCAGCTTTTACTTCGGTGTGTTCACGAGGTGCACCCTGACGATCCCCAAAATTCATGTAGTCACGTTGAACGGTAGCCCTTTGCCGTACCCCCCCCCCTCTCTCTCTCTCTCTCTAGAAAGAAATGAAAGCCGAGGAAGCATTTCTACCAATGTCCACTTGAATCGCTCTGGAGCACTCTCACTCCCTTCTTCTGCTTCCAGTCTTTCTCCCTCTCGTATGCCTTGGAGGCTTCGGAAGCCGCGCAGCCACCCAAGAAGTACCATCAGGTCCATTGGACTCCCCGAGTTTGTTAATTGCGAATGATAAGGGAGATCGGCTCCTGCTCTTCTTCGAGAGCAGCTTTCTCTCTTACTCTCAACTCTTGCTTCGTACCGATGGAGGTCCAGGGGTATATGTGCATGCTCGCTCTTTCGTCTCGCATGGTCCGGCAGGAGAGAGCCCGATAAGCCTTTCCCGCGGGGAATGCGTCTCGAAAAGAGTTTGGAAACCTCTCTCTCTCTCTCTCTCTCTCTCTCTCTTTCTCTCTCCTTCGCTCATTCCCCCTAGCCATCCATGTCTCCATGGGTTTGTTTCGAGTCTACGGGCTCGGACGTGAAACGTCAAATGTTTCTGCAGATCGAAAAACTTGGAGAATCCTAAACGTCGATCCCATAATGATTGGAAGATCGGAGCCTCGATCCGGAGGCTCTATAAAAAAAAAAACTTCTACGCAGGTATTTCTTGTTTTTGATTCCGCGAGGCATTTCTTTCGAGGAGAATAATTTTCGGGAGCTTCGACACACTCCTTCAGGGAAAAACTAAATTTGAATTGCTCGCTGATAATAATTGGAGAGATGGTTCTCCTTTGGCCAAATTTCGATCCACGTGATAACAAATCCGTGATCTACTTCTAATTGATCCTCTCCTAAATTAAAAAAAAAACATCACAAAATACCACTCGGTGCTATACGGATAACTTTTTTTTCCCGCGTTACTTCTCGACGGAAATTTGGTAATTAGCCTGGAATTTCCTATCGCCGGAGGAATCAAAGGAGTATGAAATAAATTCCTGGTCGCGAACCGTCTCCGGTCCTCAGGCCAAATGGACTCGCGTCGCGATTGGCCCGCCAGTACGAGAAATAATTCGAGCGCTCCTTTTTTTTTGTTCCTGGCGGGTTAGGGGGAAAAAATAAAATGTGAAATTTAATTATAATCCCGTACCGGATGCGTACAAGCGACCACGAGGTATTTGGAAGTTGGCGCGAGTGAAGATCGCGCGTTCTTATGGGCCAGAACAGCAAGAGTCGCGCGAGATTGCGGTGTGTGTATGAGCGGTAATGGGGCGTGAGAACGCGAGCGACCGGTTGGCCTCTCGTTCTGCCCTCTCGTCCCTCTTTTTCCACCTTTCTGTCTCTTTCTGCTTTCTATAGGAGGAACTGATCCTTAAGATCCTTAAGATCCTTAAGAAAGAGAGGGAGAGAGAGAGAGAGAGAGAGAGAGAGAGAGAAAGAGAGAGAGAGAGGGCTCCTCTCATGCTCATCCTCTCATCCTCATCTTCTCTCTCTCTCTCGTTCTCTCTCTCTCTCTCTCTCTCTCTCTCTCTCTCTCTCTCTCTCTCTCTCTCTCTCTCTCTCTCGCTTTTCACATGCAATGGCAATATACCGCAAGCTTGTTTCATCAAAACGTGCCATACCTGACACTCTCGCGCTAAACTCTCGGGACGACGAAACTTTGAGGCAACGCCAGGAAAGCTCGGACAGGAAGTGACCCGACAGGAATTATAACGCGATGATAACGATAAGAATAATACAAAAGTCACTCGCGAGTTCGGTTAATAATGTCGTAATGGCAAACCAGTTTCGTAAGAATGACTTCCCACACTTCCCCCACCTCCCCCCCCCCCCCCCGCACATCAAGTACTATATACGCAGTCCTCGTCGTAATTTCCCGCGGAACGGGACCTCCGAGATCTTAACACACTGTGAAATGCAACGTTCGAGTGAAACAAATTTGCCCTCGGTTACGTTTCGATGTGGCTTGTTTTTAAAATTCTTTTCTTCTTTTCTTTTCGCGTTCGTCACGTCGTTATTTCTCGGGTAAGCTCCCAATTATCGGGAAGAAAGGTGTGCGAAATGATGCTCTTGTGATTCGCCGCTCCTTGGTCACTGTTCAGCAATGCGGAATTTCTTTGATTCATTCTACATGGGTATTTGGATGTTAATTTTATTGGACGTCTGGATAAGATGGAAATTTAAGAAATACGGTTTTTTTTCGTTGTGTTATTTTATAGCCTAGGGTGTTAACTTTAATTTCCGACGACGATTTTCTAAATATTGCAGAATTTGACCGAGTTGTGACGATTTTTCATGAGGGTCAGATCACCCACTGCGCCGTGGGTAATTACCCCGCTGCGATTTACTATTTGTCTTTTGCGTTTTTCTCAAAACTTTTTTATGAGCGTAATTTATAACATTTGCTATCATCATTGGCTATACGATTTTATCCATTTCTTGATAATAAATGATTAAAGTCGTTATCTGACAGAAAATCGAACTTTTTTCTACAGCTTGCCATTTTCGTAATTTTCAAAGTTTTAATAAAGTATCCGGTCGTACGAAAGTTTCATTATACCCTAAAATCACATTTTGTTGTTTTTCAATTTAGACAATTCCATTTGCCAGAACCGCCTACACCATTTGGCCATGCTGCAACGGCGGCACTTGGTTTAAACAATAATAACTTCATTGTTCATCAATATTTTTTGCTGAAAAAAACCCAAACTTGGCAAGACTAGAGTAAGGTGATATAAAAGCACGCGGGCGATAAGAGTACGCAGTTACGCTGATGACGAAACGGTTTGCTAGTTGAAGCTAACTTCTGTTGTGTTTAGACCGACTTACAGGGTAAGGGTTTCTGAGCAAAATCAAATCCAAAGTGAAATAAAGGGGAGAGGCTAGAGAAGTTTGAAGTTTTGGTTGTAATTTCTTATTTATTTTTTACATTTTCAAAGCATTACAAGTACGAAACACAATTTACTTTCGTCAAAAACAACTATTAATTTCCCACGCCGGTTTACTAAGGATATTGTTCAAAATGAAAGTAATTTCGCATCTCATCAATAAATGGCAGTAACAGTCATGTTTGTTAGAAATTTGCAGGTGGCATAAGAGTACGCAGTGCTCAGGGTTGTAGGAGTACGCGCGTGCCCTTATACAACTGTTGCTAACAATTTTTTTTTACAAGTATAGGAAGTCTACAAAGAAATATATATATTTTTTAAATATGGTATTTTATATGTATAGTATATATTTTATATATATAGTGCATTCCACGCTATTTCACCTAGCCCGTAACCCCGACCATTTTTGGTTTTCCTGATTTTTTTTGTAATATGAAAGGAATATCGACACCATATTTTAGATTTTTATTTGCTCTCTTTCAGGAGTAATCCTTTTCCAGAAAATTTCAATTTCGGAAGTTTTGGAAACGTTTAAACGCTGATAACTCCTGAACTAATTTAGATATCGACAAATGTCACTATATCATTTTTTTTTCATTTTGAAGCCTACTTTCGTTAAAAAATATGAAAATAATTACCGATTATCAATGTCAACGTTTGTTTGCTTCTAAAGTGAAAACTATTTTTTTTTTAAAGTCGATTGCCTTTTTTATTTTTTTTTCAAAAAAATCTTTAAAATAAAGTGACTCATTCTATGATTTTTAAGACTAGTCTCATTGTGGGCCTATTTTTTTCGAATTAATCATATTTTTACAGGAGATTTTTATCATTTTAAATGAGTCAACGATGTGTGATATCATTTTAATGTCCAATATTGCTTTTGTGATTTTCAATGCGGCTTCGTCAGGCCTGAAACGGTATATTTTTAATTTGTGCTGAATTTTACGAAAAAAATGAATTTTTAGTCAAAATCATTTGGCCATGCAGCAACGGCGGCACTTGGTTTAAATAACAATAACTTCATTGTTTATCAATATTTTTTCCCTAAAAAAGTCAAATTTGGCAAGCCTATGTATTAATTGTGTGTAAAATTCTGACCACGTCATCCCGATACTCCCACCAGAAAGAAATATCGAATCGAAATAAATTCTATTCGTCAATGATCACGTACTGTAGCATTGAAAAATAAACAATTAAAAATGGCTGAAAAACCACAAATTTCAAGCTCGGCAAAAAAGTCGAAATATAGTCACGCGCGTTTGACGGACAGTTCACCCACGGATCTGATCGACGCTTCAACGACACCCCATGCCAATGGGGCCAAATGAGGATTGACGAGTCGAATGGCGAGCCTCTCGCTCCGCGACCTATACGCGTCCGTCGGCACGTCGATTAAGCATTCTCGTATACATTAATATGTATGAAATGAGGCTGGTGCAGCGTTTGGCGTCAATGACGAGGTCGCGAGAACTCGAAAAATCGCATCCACGTGTGACGTAATCCCGACTGAATTCCAAAAGGATGCCCAGTGTCGAACAATTCCTCAAACTGGCAATATTTCGCATTTCCAGGATCCTCCAGTTTCCAGGATAGCGATGACATTTCCAGGATCCTTTAGTTATTGCCAATGAATACGCGGAGGAGCTCCAAGAGGAGGAGTTGGTATTCCGTTTTTCTCGGGACCCAAGTGTTCTGAACTTGGTCCTGGCGCGACGTCCGCGGCTTCTCGCGCACTTTTACGATCGAGCACGTTCTCGACCAGGTTTTTCCCCCCTTTTTTTCATACCGATTTTTTCCTTCTTCTCATTGAGCCCGCGAATGATGAAGCGGAAAAATGCTCGAAGAACGGTACAAACGCGGTTGGTGATCTCGAGAGAAAAGCGGTGAGATCGTGTATCGGTTTCCTCGATCGCGTCCTCGACCGAGGACGCTCGTGATGTCTCGAAGCTTCCTACTCCTTGACATATGTACGTTTCCATACATACAGGGCGGTTCACAACTGCCAGGTTAATTTTTGTGAGTATACAGCGCGTGGCATTTCGAGCAAAACGATTTTTTAAAATGATGCGCGACAAAAATCGACAAGAGTGCACAATGGCACAGTAGTATGCTCACCCACGATTTTTGTTTCCTCGAGTTTTAAGGGATGCCACTACTGTGCCGAAAAAGGTCGTTTTTCTGAATTTTTTCGTATACTAGTTAATTTATTTGGAATTTGAGAAAAAACCGGTATGTCATTAGGCATACATTTAAAAAAAATAAAAATGAACGACGTTATTGAGGTATAATAGAGCATCAGTATAAAAATGTGGTCCCACGGCCAAATGGATAACTTAAAAAGAGTAGGTCTGAACAATGAGAATGAAAAAGTTTCATAATCTATATAAATGTAGTTCTCGTTGTACGTAGCGGGTTATCGAAAAAAAATGCATAAAATGGCGTTTAAAAAAACGTGTAATGTTGGCGAAATTTTTATTTATATTCGGGGGGTTAGGAAGTAATAAATTGAAAAAACGGCCACGTACAATGATAGTTGTACGCGGCCTACTGTAATTACGGAAATTGTGGTCTTTTAAAATTAAAGATCAGACAATTATAACTAGAGTTATGATTTCGGCCAAGTCGAGAAAAGTAGTTAAAAAAAAGGGCTTTCGAAATTTTTAGTATACGTAAATCGTAACGCTACCTGCTTTGACTAAATCGTCCGTAACTTGGTCAATTTTCAATATTTCAACTTAATTTTTTTTCCACATATTCCTGAATATGTATACCTACTTTGAGAAAATTCGAGAATTTTTTTCTCTAACCCTCACGGTGGTGCCCCGCCTTGAATAATAATCGAAAAGTATTGAATCCTACTATTAATTTGCAAAGCTTTTTTTATTATTTTTTTATTATTATTATTATAATTATTTCTTAGCGAAAAAAATGAACGAAAACGAAATACACTTGTCCGAAGGTGGATTCGAAGCAACTACTGTGCCATTCTTTGATCCTTGGACTTTAAACGCGAATAGCTCGGCCAATGTATGTCGCACGACGTTTTGAAAAAAAAGCGTTTTTCTCGATATCACAAACCGTGTGTGCTCACAAAGGGAACCCTGATAATCTGAATCACCCTGTACATGTATAGGTTTTATCATCGAGGAATATGTCCATCTTTGCGAGCTCGATTCCGGTACGTCACCGTGGATAATCCCGCCGACAGGTATCTTCGGTCAAGCGAGACTTCGCTATATACGTGCTCAGCACGACGTCTCGAATCTTACCGCCCATATGCCTTCTTCTCCTTCTTTCCCCGTATAACAAGTACTACCATACCGTGGATAATACTCGATAATCTAAGAGTTAAGGTTCATAACGTTCGGTCGAATAGCGGGTCTCCCGTCTTACCGGTAAAGACTTAGGGGGGGGGGGGGGAGAGAAAAAGATCATCTATTATGCGTGACGATCGGTGGAAGATAGTTCACGATCGTTCGATCTCGATTGCTTCTTGATGGGGTTCGCATGATGGCCCATTCCGGCCGCAGCGATCGAGAAAACTTGCATTAATTCCGCCCTCAGAGATTTCCGATTCTTACTCGAGAAAGCGTCTTCGAACTCGAAATAATTCGAATGAACGTGAATGTAGCCGGATTGTGGATGATTCGATGGAGTAAGAAAAAAGTCGGGTTGGAATTGATTCAGTTGAGCTCGGAAAATTCGAAGTACGAAATAATTGGATTGGGGGAGGAACAACCCTTGGATTCAACTCAAAGAATCCTACCCCGATAAAAAAGGTTTAATGAAATTAAATGCGTTCGTTTGACCCTTTTTATTTGAATTGAGAAAAATTCTCGTGGAATAAATGTTTTTATTTTAAATTGAGTCCACTGTGTCAGAGAATTATTGCATATTTGTTTGTACATTCGAATCAAGATCTATTTAAAGGGGCATATCCGTTTAAAACTGTAAAAAATGTCATTTGTTTGGCATGAAATGGTAGTAAAACATGTGTAAAATATCGTCCTATAATCGCAGGTTGATCGGTAGGCATATGTTCGCAACATTTTTTACTCTTAAAACGTTAAAAGCATTTTCCTGAAAGCCACTTCTTTGTGAATCTCGTACAAGATAACTCAAAAACGATTTGATCGACCCTTTTCGAAATTCAGCACACGTTTAGCTAATATAATTACCGTCTAGGTGTATCCAACGTTTCTTATAAATCATTCAAGAAAACTGCTTTTCCATTTTAGATCTTCTCACTTTAGACTCTAAAAAGGCTATTTTCATGATTTTTTTTTGATAAGTTTATGTTATAGATATTGATATAAAAGTTGTTACACTTAATAGATGCACTTTCGAAATACATTCAATTTTTTTGTTATGCGATGTTGTAATCCAAACACACTTTAAACGCGTTTTTCTCGGAACAACGTTTTTCGACGGCTTGTTGATAAAATCTTCGAAACTATTGAACCGATCCTTATAAAATTTTAACCACATATCCTTTACAACTATAGCCACAGCGCATATCAAGGATAAAAAAAATTGATATTTACTAATTTTTTTGGCCAATAACGGTGAAAAAACACGTTTTTTTGTTTTTATGATATATGTATGATATGCGCTATAACCATTAACATACTGAATCTAAAACCGTTTGATTTTTTTGTTTCGTATGATCCATCTCCGACATTTCATCAGCAGTGCAGATATACAATTTCTTTAGGTCATTTTTTTAACTACCATTTCCGTCCATAAATAGTGACTTGAATAAATAAATAAAAAATTTTAATGTATTTCGAAAGTGTATTTATTAAGTGTAACAACTTTTGTATGAATACCTATAATATAAACCTATCAAAAAATGCATGAAAATACCCTTTTTTAGCTTCTAAAGTGAGAAGACCCCTTACAAGTAGTACGGTAAAAAGTTCATAAAAAATACCACATTTTTTCAAACTCGTACGATCTTTCGAAATTTAATTTTTGTCTGGTTTTTTTAGGTTTAAATGGAGCGTGAGGGGCTTAAAAATCTGAAACTTTTTGGCTCTGATGTTCCACATGGATGCACAAGACGGTAGGTCTCACGCCGTGGACCAACTCAGACGTCAACTGTCTCTGAAGCAAGTGTCGCACAACCGCCGTTTGTAAATATTTTCAAAAAATATTTTTTTTTGTTGAAAGTTAAAAAATGTAATAACATGTCCATTAAATTTTAATGATATAGAATGAATAATAGCGACACGAAAAAATCTTGAAAATTCTCTAATTTTCTGTTGCCTAGGAGAATCTCTTCCCCTAATTATAAAATTCATATGCTTCTATTAAATTTGGTATTTGCTATTATTTACTTAATCAAAACATTTAGCCGTATAGACTAAAAGGATCTATTGAGATTTGTCTTACTTTAATTTACTGGCAAATTCATAGCCGTAGTAGTACGATCTGTGACCGCAGTGTGGCGGATGTCGCGAGACTTCTCGCATGAGCCATTCGTACTCCGAGCGAGCATGTAACCGGGTCCGCGAGACCTATCGATGCTCCACGAATTTAGCGCGTTGTCGCTCGTGGCCGGCGGGTATTGCGAAAGACGTGGCAATTCCAAATTCTGTGATAGCCCAGCAAGAGGAACATTCTCTCGTACCTACATATCGAAATCGTCGCAGCGCAAAACATTATTTTCACAATTTTTCACCATTGAAAATCGTTAACAGGACGGATTTGTAGGTTGAGCGTAACGGCTCGCGAGGAAGTGCATATCTCGGTGCAGGTATGCTTTTCGATAAAACAGATTTATTGGACACGCACCGGACGCGAGAATGATAAAACTCGACGGGAGTAAATTTACGAGAGGGCGAGTCGAGAAAAAAAAGGATGCGAATTTTTTACTTTATTCTTGGTGATATACGTTCTGATATGGGGTATCGTCAGTGATCTCTCGAGATATCGCACACGCGGGTAGGAATGTTGTGCTCGGGAGTACGCTTGCCCGCTGAGATTACTCTCGCGATTCGAGTTCACAAACACACACGAGTGTCCATATTTATCAACCCGTACGTACGGGGTTATCCAGGGTACACGAGTTTCCGAAGATTTATAATCGGCGAAAAAAATCTTCCGCGTCAAGCAGTGTCGGCCGGGCCAGTACTCGGATGGGTGACCGGGCGCCGGCCTGCGCGGCGACTACCAAGCGGACGGGAATTTTGTCGATCTCTCGATCGGGAACGTGGCACTGAGTGCAAGTATAGCCGCCTGTATCGATGCGGGTTCTGCGCAGTTTCCCCGTGCCCTCGTGCGAACACCGTAGTTTATGGAAAAATCGTGGCAACTAAGGGTTGCGAGTAAATAGCAAGTGAAGAGATTTTCAGCGGAACTAGAAAAATATCTTTAATTAAATATAAACTAAAAATGATCATAATTGCCTCAATTTATTTAATTTAATTAATGATTGGATTAAATTAAATGGATGGATGCATTAAAGTAAATCATTTTTTTTATTAAAATAGAATGGAAAATTTTACAAATAATTAAACTTGAGAATATCGTAATTAAAATGATGAAATCAAATGAATTAATTTGAATGGATTAATTAAATTGAGTGCGCTCATTTAAATAAAACAATTCATTAAAACTAAAAATAATTGAATGAAATAGAAAACACATTTTTTTCCGAAAAGGTAAACACATGATAATTCGTAAAAAAAAGCGGAGAAAATTGTGACGCAGCATTATAATCGATCGCATTTGCCTCGGAACGGTACCGCTCTCAGTGGAATACTCCGTGTATAGTTCGCGCGTGTACGTGCTCCTCAAGTCGCACCGGTCTTCGAGCTCATTGATCATTTTGATCACTTATGCTAATCTCGCGCATAGTGTTCACGCCGCTCGCACCTCTCCGGCAAAACTGGTTTGTGAAGCTTCGCAACTCTCCACTGTCCTCCCCCCTCCGTTCCTCCTCTCGGCCGCGGTAATTATTTCACACTCGCAAAGTGGCCGTTATTAGTAGGCGCATGCGGCTTTAAGGATCGCAGTGCGCGCTCTCGTAGCACGGACATTATCCTGAAGCGTGTACTACACGGATCCGCGTTTCTCTATACATACCAGCGCGTTACTTCCTACGAGTGCGGAATCCGCGAAACTTTATTTTCCGCGTTTTTTAACATCCCCGAAAATTGAAAAAAATTGAGTCTATCCAGAAGACAAAAAGTTCGGTTCGAGTTTATTTTTAAGAAGTTTATGATATTTCGTAATTTTTTGTGGTCCTCAACCTGTCGTAATGCATTATATAAACTCGGCGATGGAGAAAAATAAGAGTATTTTCGGAGTATTTAAATTTTTTTTTAATAAACATTCTTAAATGAAATTAAATTAATGGAGTAAATTGAAACAATTAAATTTAATTTAAATCAAATCAAATTTGAATCAGAAATGATCGAATTAAAAAATTTCGCAACTCATATTGTTAAGTATAATTAATTAATTAATTCAATAAAAATTACTTATAATTATTAAAAATAATTGAATACAAAATGCTCGTAACTGAAAAAAAATCGCCATATCTTTAACGTAATTGCCAAAATATCGAGATATTTATCTGCGCGTACAGAGCGTGACTCAATCGCGATCTTTTTTAAATTGCGTTAAAAATCCATTTATATATATATATATATATATATATGGGTCATTCCATGTCAAATCGACAAATTTTTTACCTGACCCCCTTTGATTTCGCTGAAAATTTTCTATCTTTTTCTACCCCCCGAAAGTTATTTTTCAGAATTTTTTCAAATTTTTTTTCCCGACTCAAAAAAAGTTATGAATTTTTGAAAAAAACCGCTCTTTTATTTTTAAATTGCCAGAACTTTTTCAAAAATTGACCGTTTGGGAACTTTTTTTTTTCAAAATTTTTGTTTTTAAATGTAGTTTTCGAAAAAAAATATGAAAAAATTTTCAGAATCCCAGATATATGAAATATTTTAGTTTTTTTGAAAAAACCGTAATTTTCTCAAAGTCCGACCGTTTTTTTTTTTTTTTTATTTTGCTCTAAAAATACTTCAACTAATTCTACAATGATCCCCGTTAATCAAAAGATGTGACGACAATCGCTTCTAATTTTTTTTCTTGATTATAAAAAAAATTTTGTTGAATTTTTGCTGATTTTATATAACTTTGTTATGAAATTTTTTTTATTTCCTCGTGAAACCTCAAAAGTTGAAAAATAAAATTTTATTGGAGAATTTCAAGTGATTATCGTCCAAGAAATTGTTATTTAAAAAAAAAAAATAATTTTTTTCTCTCATTGACGTTATTTTGTCATGTTTCAGTACCAAAATGACGTTAAGTTGTCATATTTCAGTACCAAAAAAAACGTCCATAAGAGTAAAAAAATAACGTCAATGAGAGAAAAAAATTATTTTTTTTTTTAAATTACAATTTCTTGGACGATAATCACTTGAAATTCTCCAATAAAATTTTATTTTTTAACTTTTGAGGTTTCACGAGGAAATAAAAAAAATTTCATAACAAAGTTATATAAAATCAGCAAAAATTCAACAAAAATTTTTTTATAATCAAGAAAAAAAATTAGAAGCGATTGTGGTCACATCTTTTGATTAACGGGGATCATTGCAGAATTAGTTGAAGTATTTTTAGAGCAAAATAAAAAAAAAAAAAACGGTCGGACTTTGAGAAAATTACGGTTTTTTCAAAAAAACTAAAATATTTCATATATCTGGGATTCTGAAAATTTTTTCATATTTTTTTTCGAAAACTACATTTAAAAACAAAAATTTTGAAAAAAAAAAGTTCCCAAACGGACAATTTTTGAAAAAGTTCTGGCAATTTAAAAATAAAAGAGCGGTTTTTTTCAAAAATTCATAACTTTTTTTGAGTCGGGAAAAAAAATTTGAAAAAATTCTGAAAAATAACTTTCGGGGGGTAGAAAAAGATAGAAAATTTTCAGCGAAATCAAAGGGGGTCAGGTAAAAAATTTGTCGATTTGACATGGAATGACCCATATGTAATGAGGGATGGGCCACAACCTCGCTCCCGCGCGAGTTATATCCCCCCTTATATGCGAATATATATAATACGAACTCTGCTCACGTCCGTTGGGTGGAACCAGCTCGATAATCTATGACTCTGGACAATTAATAACGCCAAACAACCCCGTGCATTCGAATACCGGGTGAACCGTGGGAGTAACTGCGTTCGTTGTACAATACACACACGCACTTGTATATATATATATATATATATATATATATATATATATATATATATATATATATATATATATATATATATATGTGCATTTACATATACACATGTGTATATAATTCTCGGCCCTTCCACGTTGATTAACTAGGTTCTCTTCGAAGTATCCGACGCGCTTATACAGTCTTAATGACAACCGCGCGCGAGTCCGTTGAGGAACCCTCGCGGTTTTGCCCATCCCGCCCATATACATATATATACAAAAGTACGCGCGGTTATATACTTTTGAGATATAGCATATCGAGGCGTGATGAAATTGAACGAATTTGCGGCAACGGCAGGAGAAAATCGATCAGTTTCACGGCACCGCGGGCCCACGAATGGGAGGAACAACATGCAAAAGGGCGAGAAAGATAAAGGGACTCGTTTGGGGTGGGAGGGGAACTCGCGCGTGGAGCCAGTCAGAAAAAAGCTCTCGCCACGTACATATATGCGCATACGCATATATATATTTATATCATACACAAAGCTCACCGATCCAGCTCTCTCGCGAGGAGCCAAGCTGCGGTGCACCGTTGCACCACCGGCCGATGATTTAACGACTCCCTCGAAATTTCGATCGCGGAACACACAGGAAACACATACGTGCCCTTTCATATATATATATATATATATATATATATATATATATATATATATATATATATATATATATATATATATATATATTTGCAAGATGGAGATGAGAGTTAGGATGGTAAAAAGAGCCAAACTGTATATATATATATATATATGTATATATAAAGGACAAAAAAAAGAAAAAAGCAAAAATGGGAGGTAAAGAAGCGAAAACGAGCGCAGAAGAAGACAGAGAGGGAGATTCGGAGGTGGTACATAAGGACGACGACGACGACGACGACGACGACGGCGACGACGAGCCACGGGAGCTCGCTCTCGCAAGAAAGAAATGAGGGAGCGAGAGAAACGATGATCTCGGCCCTGCGAGACGGAACTCATCCGCACACGTTATACGGGCACCTATATCGAACTAATTTGCAGAAGCAACTGAGGAGAGACAGTGAATTATATACGTATGCATGTATATATACACACACACATACACACACACATAGTTATATATATACATATTTGCCGAAATAAAAATCGATAGGCAGCTTCGGCTCTCTGCCAACGCAGCGATATAAAGACAGAGAGGTATAGAGGGCCGAAAAAAATAAATGACGAAAAGAGAGGCAACGAGAAAAAGACGAAAAAAAATATATACGTACATATTATATCTACACTCAGAGTATGCACGAAGAGCGACAACGAGATAAAAGCGAGAAGGAGCTGAGATACGGGGCCGATTAAAAATGTAAAGCGGGCTCGTTGAGGATCTCTTTCCCTGTGTCTTGGAAAAAAAAAGGCAGAAAAATATAGTTGAGTGAAAAGGCCGGGTGCGAACATTTTTCTGCAGTTATCACGCGCGGATTCATAATTGTACGAAGACTTAGGCGCGCGACGAAATGGTACGTCTGATAAATTCGTGGAGACGGGCGTTTTAATTTCTTCGACATGGCGATTCCAACGAGGAATGCTTGCGTGCGAAATTGCAGAACCGGCGATAGGCAATTGAAGGATCTGCATAAACGTGAATTTAAAGGATACGATTTTTCTATGGAATTTTTTTGTAGTTTAGGGTTTCAACTTTAATTTGGAGCGAAGATTCTGTAAAAATTTCAAAAATTGACGGAGGTATGACGATTTTTGCGAAAGATACACTTTCTTTTGTCTTTCGCTCGACATTATGTTTTATGAAACAATGTCGTTATCTCAAAACGATCTCAAAAGGTCACTTTAAATCCGTACGAAGCATAGTTTATATCATTTTCCATCGTATGGCCGGATGATTTTTTGATATGTCTATTCATTTGTTAATAACAAATGATTGAAATTGTTTTTCGCCGAAAATTGAGCTTTTTATTCCACAGCTTGACATTTTTTAATTTTTAAAATTTCATAGAAGTCATAAACTCACTTTGTTTAAATAATAATGACTTCATTGTTTATCGATATTTGTCGATGAAGGAAAGTCTCAAAACTTGGCAAGACTGTATTAATTGTGTGTAAAATTCCGACCTCGTCATCCCAATACTCTCATCTGGAAAAAATATTCAAAATCGACCTGTTTTTTGGGTCTCGAGCTTATGCACACCCGTTAACATCGTACTTGGTTGAAGTAATGAGCCGTGTCGTCATAAGTAACTCAATGTACATGGATCCACATATATCTACATATACACAAGAATAGTATATATATATATTAGGGTCGTACAAATGTGAGTTCTCTTTTTTCCCCTTTTCTCACCATCAAATTATCTGCTTTAAAGGGAAAAAAAAATTGTCGCCGAAGCTGCGAGCGGTCAAAAAATATTTAGGTTTCGCTCAAGCCTCCCAAAAAATCAAATTTTCTTTAAAAAATCGACTTTTTTCGTCTATTTCTTATCCATATATAAATTAACCTCGCGAAAGCTCTAGCCGGCCAATGAATATTTAGTGGTCACTCAAGGTTTTCGAAATTTCCAATTTCTGCCCAAAAATAAATCTCGCATGCACTATAATTCCTTGTAGCATAAAAACAAAATAAACAGCGAAATGTTACATTTTCTGAATAATGAATTATAATAATTTGTAACAAACACCAATTAGACGATATGTGTTATTATGTATTATTGTATTATGGCGTCGCTCGTCACAGAGTACAGCTACGATTGGTCCGCAGTTTGACTAACGAGGCCAACTGTAGGGCGCATTACGATGCGCGGAAAACAGCTGCCATTTCGCAGTTGTACGAATAAAATGACCTATAATTTTGTTTACGGACAAGGGCTTTAAAGCATTATTTTATGATAACAAAGACTATAATTCTTGTGTTAGCAGTGTGAGCAAATTTGAAAAATCTGTTTCTAAAGAAAAAAGGATTAACTGTTTTGAACATTTTACAAGTCGTCAATTTTATGAGTGAGAAGAGTAAAAAACATTGCGAAAGTTGGAAATTTCGAAGCTCTTGAGCGACCACTAAATATTCATTGGCCGGCTAGAGCTTTCGCGAGGTTAATTTAAAAATTATAAAGCGTGAAGTTTATGGGTAAAAAGTGGACGAAAAAAATGGTTTTTTAATAAAAATTTGAATTTTTGGGAGACTTTGGCGACCACCAAATATTTTTAACCGCTCGCAGCTTTCGCGACGATTTTTTTTTCGTTAATGAAGATAATTGGATGGAAAAAAAGATAAATAGAGCTCAAATTTGTGCCGCCCATATATGTATATGTAAATATATATATATATATATATATATATATATTTATATAATATTATAATATTATAATATATATATATATATATATATATATATATATATATATATATATATATATTTATATAATATTATAATATTATAATATATATATATATATATATATATATATATATATATATATATATATATATATATATATATATATATATATATATATATATATATAGACATATACATATACATGTATTATGCGAGGCGAGGAAATTTCAAACGCGGGAGCTCCTCGCATATCCACCCCTTTATCGAGCCCTGCTCGCAGTAGATTTCGCGCACAAATATTTGTATACAATAGGGCATCGTAATACGTAATCTCTCCTTAACTCGTGTACTCGTGGTCGCGAGCAGATAGCGCCGAGATCTCCCACGTTCGAGTTGTTCTTGTGGCCTCGCACGGAATGGCGTTCGCACCATCGTAAAATCGGTAAGAGCCGCACTGTACACGCGTCTCGATCGAAAACGCACGCAAGCACGCCGATGGAATTCGAGCGCATTGCTATACGTGATCATCGTGATCTTTGATATTGCTGACACAACAGATACACAAATTACACTTATATTTTTTTTTCTCAAGTGTCAGCATTTCCTTTTTTTCTCCGAACTTTCTTCGCGTGTTCTCAGCCCGAGAGCCCTTAGTCAGCGAGAGTACATAGAGGTCACCCATCCGAGCACTCGACCGAGCCAAATCGAATTTGAATTGAATTAAATTCAATTCAATTCTCAAAATTCAATCCAGTTCAAGTGAATTCGCAAAATTCAATTCAGTTTAATTGAAATCTCAAAGCCCAATTCAGTTTAATTAAATTCTTTAAATTCAATTAAATTCTCAGAATTGAATTGAGTTCTCAAAACTCAAATAAATTGTCAAAATTCAATTAATTTTTTAAATTCAATAGAGTTTCCTAAATTCAATTAAGCTCTTAAAATTCAATTATATTTTCAAAATTTTATTCAAATCTCTAAACAGAATTAAATTCTTAAAATTCAATTCGATTCCTAAAATTCCATTAAATTCGCAAAATTCACTTCAACTCTCAAAAATCAATTAAAGTCTTTAAAATCACTCCAATTTTCAAAATACTAGTGAATTTTTCGAAACACTATTTGGTTTCATTAGAAATATTAACATTTTTCTAAATTTACCAATTTCACGATACCCGATTTTTTTCGCCCCAAGATGGTTCGAAAAAAATTGCTTTCAATTTGTAAGGCAATTTCCAATGTTTATTGAGCTTCTGCAAGATTATACCGGAGGGCGTTATCCCGTGGAGCAAGAATGTTCTCGAAGCTCGGAGCCACAGAGCTTGTACACCTCGAACGATATATCTATAAGACGCGTTGTTACTGTTTTTTTCTTCACGAAGGACTGTGCGTGTGCGCTCTGTAAAACGCCAGAATCACGAGCCTAACAGCAGAGCCGAAAGATCGGTTGAACCTTGCAGACCGGAGATAGGATGTAACACGTTTCTATATATATGTGTATATATATATAGAAGGGTAGAAACGATTCGGGGAGATTCGCAAGGAGAGATATACACCAGTAGGAATAACGTGTTTCATGTTGCCAAGAAACGAGAGAGGGATAGAGAGGGGGAGAGAGAGACAGAGAGAGAGAGAGAGAGAGAGAGAGAGAGAGAGAGAGAGAGAGAGAGAGAGAGAGGTGTAGGCCACAAGCTACTAAAGTTCTGATATTACTCACGATCTCACACTGCAGCTTTTGCGCTCCCGCTTCTTCTCTCGACTGCGCGGCGAGAGCATTGTCTCGAGATAAATGATTTCGCGATATGGCATATAGTGAACGCGGTATGGTATGAAGGTGAACTTGCAGAAAACAGGCAGCCCTCCCTCGCTCCCGTTCTTCCTCTCTTTTTTTTCTCATTCCTTCCTTCTCTCTCTCATAAATATATACCTACATATATATATATATTTACTCTGCGAGTATATCGTGCAAAGTGCAAGAAGCACGAGAGCTCTCGCCACTTCGAAAACTGCAGGCTAAACCATTTCAAAAACGTGTGCGAAGCATTAAACTCGAATAGTTATTAAAGAAAAGCAAAAAAGTCAACAATTTTTCCACCCTTTGGCAAAAAAGGTATTTTTCATACGAGCAAAAAATCACATATATTTTCGGGAATTCTAGCACGTGAATTAAATTTCCCTGGTGGTGGCCCAAATTTCCTGGGAGCTCGCGACATCCACGGACCAATTTCTCGCAAACACGGTTGGCTTCGATCACACTGGATGGTCGGAGGGCGAAGGGTTGATGGCTTCAAGGGTGGGGGGTGGTGAGGGATGACAGCGGATATCACGTTTGGAGACAGTGACTGATATATCTCGTTGGAAATTCGCGCGTCTCGTATTAGGTGCACACGACACGATTGCGTGGATCTTAATGATGGAACATGAGCGCATATACACACGCGTGTAGCATACACGCACAATTCATTAAGAATTCGATTCATCAGGGAACAATCGGTGTTCATTAGGAGAGCAGCCTCGTCAGGGAGGTTACACCTTCTTCACCCTCGTCGCTTTCTTCGTCTTTTATAAATATATATATAAATATATAAACCTCATCTCATCTCTCTTATTCTCATAAGAGATCATACTACTACTACTTATCATTTTCCTACGTCTCTCTGACAGAAGGATACATCACTTATTACCTTCTGTATATCCTCGTACTCTCCTCGTCCGTACGCCATCATTTATTCTGAGTCGAATTTCAGCAAATATATATCGAGTACATATATATATATGTATATGGGGTATTCCAGCTCAACTCAGACAGCTATTTTTCTCACCATCTTTGATTATATATTTCCATAGTGGAAAATCTCACTTCTGGTATCAAGAAAACACCTAATTTTTTTCATTTTTCCCCGACCCTTGACCTTCTGCGGATGCAAGCAATCGAAAAGTTTAAAAAATTTGAAAAAAATCACAAATCTCAAAAACGTTGGACTTTTTTCCTCAGGCCGACATTTCCCATTTTAGCAGGTCACGATCTAATCCAGCACCCCTCTACTATAACGTAGCATTTACGGAACACCATTTACATATATAATTTACAATATATTAATGCTCGTTTGCCAAACGATTGTACGTAGTTCGAAGCGGACAGGTCTCGCACACCTTATGTTCCGATCGATTATTGTAATACTTTCGTCGGGTGGTGGCGTGCTCATTGGCTCGCAACTTGCCATAGGGATCATCAGATCACGAAGTTTAAATTTCGGCCGCACAATGCTCCTGCCACATGCCCTGGTATATGCCTTGCGTTATTCGAATACACGCATCTATACCGGGGAATGCAACCAGCGCGAATATATATATACACATACATGTGTGCATATACACGCACGAGCACACGATATCCTTTTTGAGAATACGCGTGCATACTCCCGCCTCTCGCGCGATTAATATGCCCGCGTTTGATTTATCGCCTGTCCCTCTTCTTTTTCTTCAACGTGTGTGCGCTCGCGCGCGCGTTCGTATTCTCGTTTCTTTTCTCGATCTTTCGCGAGCGACGCGATAATTCAACGTTTCGAGCATTCGCCCGCTTTCATTCCTCCACACATGCGTACGGGAATATTATATATATATATATATATATATATATATATATATATATATGCATATACATGCATCTTTATTCCTATGTACGTATGTATGTAAGAAATGACGCATATGGACGAATGCGAAATGACCCGCGAGGTCACGGGACCGTGCGGACATCGGTAGTGGTTAATACATATATATATATATATATATATATATATATATATATATATATATATATATATATATCGCGTTAGCAATATTGCCAGACCAGCCTCGATACTTGGGCGACGACGAAGCTACCAAAACGACAAACCATAGAGAGAAAGAGAGAGGGAGAGAGAGACTGCTTTAAAATTTTTGCCAATGACGAAGTTCCTTTCGCGTTTGGCACCCCCAACCTCTGAATATACCCCGTCCCGCCGCGGCCGTAAATTTACACGAAAATGGTCACGTACGATCGTCTCACTCTCGCGATCCTGCGACCCGCTCTCTTTTCAACGCTGCGTCGAATGGCGTGCACAAAAGAAGAAGAAGGAGCAGAATAAGAAGAGAAAGAGAAGGATGAGGAGGGAAAAAATTGAAGTTGTGTACGGACGATTCTGAAGGATTAAGTGTCAACGGGACTGCGCGAATGACCCGACGAACCTTAAGGACCTTTCGAAATACGTTTGAATTCCTTCGCATCCGTGTGGTTGAAATATACGTAAAAACTCCATCGAGACAAATTCCGCTCGAAGGTCCGCGAGAAAAACGTCAATTATTTATATTTAAAATATTTTATTTTATTTCTTATAACGGAGCTTCGAAAATTTCAGGTCGAACGTTGAAGCCAGTTTAAATGTCTAAGTTCTCCGTATACAAGTACAGCAAAGAAATTTCAGTCGATTCGCCGCAGCCTCGCGCTGCGAGTGTCATCCAGGATTCTCGCCCACTTCGGAACGGTTCGGCAGTGCGAGATGACGTCTTGTGCGAGCTTTAAAAATTCTTGTCAATTTCGAGAGAGAGAGAGAGAGAGAGAGAGAGAGAGAGTATCGGCGCATGAGTAGCCGCTCTCTCTCGGAGAGTTACAGTGTAAAATATTCGCGCACGCTCGATCATGGTCCATCCATCGTTCTCCTCCCTCCGGCACGTTCGCACTTTGCCGAGCAATCCTCATTCCCATTTATCACCTTTTTCGCCTTCCTTCATTCCCTTTTTACCATATCCTTTTCCATATACCGTTTTTATATATATATACCTATATACATACAGAATTACACACACACACACACATAGAGAGAGAGAGAGAGAGAGAGAGAGAGAGAGAGAGAGAGAGAGAGAGAGAGAGAGAGAAACATTAATATGGGTTTATTAATATATATATATATATATATATATATATATGCGCGCGCGCGTGTGTGTGTGTGTGTGTGTTAATAGATGCGGGTATACATCCGGCTTTCTGCACTCTTCTCCACTCCCGTCCATTTCGCATCTCCCTCCCAGTCCTCCACCCCCTCACCCTCCCGCGCTTCTATCATCTACTTAGCTGAAACTCCTTCGACCTCGATTGCCTTTCTTTTTTTTTCTCGATCTTGAAACTGTGTTTTTCCTATTTTTACACACTCTCAATAAATTATCAAAATATAAATGAAATTTTAAAAAACGCGTGTGTGGAAAAATTGGCCGGGGAAGCGGACACGGCGGAGCGAAGTTTTACCGAATTCCGAATTAATAGCAGTGCGAACACTGCGGCACATGGGGTCGAAAAGAGAAGAGTTTCGTTGAGGGTACGAAACAAGTGAAAAACGCGGATAGAAAAGTGCAGGTGAAAAAATACTTTGAACGACGAGGAAGAAGGAATTAGGGAGCCCAGGTAGGAAATTGTATGAGGAAAGTGTGTGCGTGTGACACAGGGTGACCGGAAAAGTGACGTGGAAGGAAATTTTTGATACCTCGGATCAATAGGTATTTGAATCACTTTCATCTATGTTCTACAGTTTTTTTTTACATTTTAAGTAAAAAGGATTTTCGTTGTCTTTCTTTTTTTCTCTTTCGGGATGTGCTTTCCTTGCGATTATTTAAAATCGTGTTATCGTTACGAAGTGCACTATTGAGCAATAAATGAATTACCAACTGAATACTAATGTTGATGCCTTGGATTTGGATAAAAAGTTTTGTAAAATACGTTTGGGAGGACCAGTCACTAAAGTTCAGATGATAAAAAAAAACACTTATACCAGTTCAAATGACTCCCACATGCTTTTGAAACTTTCTAGGAGGAAAGTACATACACAAAAGAGAAAAATAAATAAATACCTATCCCAGGTATTCATTTACTTTTCTTCTCGGAGGGCTTCTAGGAGGGAAGTACACAAAAGAGAAAAATAAATAAATATTGATTCTAGGTATTGTTTTTAAATTTAATAATTCTCTTTCGTGTATGCACTTTCCTCCCAGAAGTTTTTTTAAAGCAAGCAAGCAAGCAGTACTCCCAAGAGTAATTTCGACTCCCAATTGAGCACAAGTTTTTTTTTATAGTCTGAACTTTAGTCACTGATGCTCCGAAATCAATTCTTCAAACTTTTCATCAAAATTTAAGGCATCAACGCACCTGTTGAGTTGGTCACTTATTTATTGGTTGACAGTGCACTTCGTAAAGATAACACGAGTAAAAAAAATCGGCAGGAAAGTACATCCCCAAAGAAAAAAATGCTTATATTCTCGAAATGTAAAAAAGATCGTGGATAAAGGCCGAATCGGATAGGTATCGATACGAGGTATCTAGATTTTCCTTTTGGACGTCACTTTTCTTGCCACCCTGTATATAGGTACCTCCAAAAACGTACGGCCGCGCCTCATTACAGAGTGGGGCTTTGCGCAAATTCTCGCCCATCTTTTTATCGTATATATATATATAATATTCGCCTCGAATAAAGCATATATATAAACACGAAGAATCAACGCGAGAACAATAACTTCCTCTCGCTTTTGTAGATACACAGCAGGGTAATGTATCGCGGCTGAGCCAGAGAGAAACAAAAAGAGAGTGAGAGAGCGAGAGAGAGAGAGAGAGAGAGAGAGAGAGTTTCAAGTGAAATTACGAGGCCAAGAGAGCGGACTTTTCTGCGGTTGAAAATCATCGGTGCTTGCTCGGACTCTTTCTCTCGGGATTGTCGGAGAAAAGACGCAAGAGAAGGACAGAAACAGCGGTCAGTGAACGAGAGGAGCGAATATCTGACGAGAACTTGTACATACTTTATATATATATATATATATATATATATATATATATATATATATATATATATATATATATATATATATATATATATATATATATATATATATATATATATTTATATGTACGTATATTTGTGTAGGTTAATACCTGAGGTTCATTTTTGGTCCGGGATACCGGTGGGTGAATCTCGTCGAAATCTCAGAGCGCAGAGCCATACATGAGGAGGCACACCCGTAATAACGCTTGTCCGGAGAGCTGCTCTTCGGCTTCCTGGCTCACATATAGTCTTCCTTCGCCACCCCCAGGATGAGGCTCGGGAATCGAGCACGAAATCACCCGCACCCATTTTACTTTTATTTTTTTCTTCTTGCTTCTTTTATTCGCCTTTCGCGGGCTGGCCAGTAGGCGATTTCCAGGAACCAATAGACGGAGTGAGATATCGCGTGTGCGTTGATGCACCACGGGTGTGTATGCAGGTATGCATAGAGTGCACGAAACGAGTGCAGGTCGCCGGGATTTGGAGGAGCCCTTTTGGAAATGTTCGCACACGCGAATCGTCCGACGAATCGCTGCTCGGATTTATGTTTATTTTCTTTCTATTTGGTGCAACACGAAGAGGCGCCGTTTTGGGGACTTGAAAAAAAAATTACGTTATTTTGTGCGGGTATCATTTCATAACTTGCATATATTTTATTATTGCTATTTGAGGGGCCTGCAGAAGCTTAGTTTTTTTTCGAAATGTGGTTTTTTTTATAGCCTACGGTCTTAACTGTAATTTGCAACGAAGATTTCGTGAAAATTCGAAAAATTGAGCGAGTTGTGAGGATTTTTGTGAAGGGTCAAATCGCTCACTGCCATGACGAAATGCCTGGCTGCGAATTACCCTTTTTTTCCTCGCTTTTTTCTTGAGACTGCTTGATGAAATGGCGTGAGTCGTATTTCAAAATCGATCGAGCAATTCACTTCAAATTTGGACAGAGCATAGTTTATAACGTCATCCATGGAATGGCGAGAGGAATTTTTTTTTACTTTTTCGTCCATTGGTTGACGACAAATAATTAGAATTGTTTTTCTTGTCGAAAAACGTATTTTCTTCTACAACCTGCCATTTCCGTAATTGTTGAACTTTCGAAAAAGTATCCGGTCATACGAAACGTTTACTATCATACTGGAAGTGAATTTTCTATTCTTTATTTCAGATGAGCCTAGTTGCCAGGACCACCCAGACCGACTGGCCATTCAGTAAGAGCGGCACTTTGTTCAAATAATAATAACTCAATTCTTTATCAATATTTGTCAATAAAAAACTCAAACTTGACAAGACTATCAGTCATCTGTAAAACGCAGAAAACCCCATCCCAATACTCTCGCAATAAAAAACATTTTGAAAATCGATCTAGTTTACGCTTTAAAAAAAATAATAATAACTCAATTCTTCATCAATATTTTTCATTGAATAAAAAACTTAATCATGACAAGACTATGAATCGATCGTCTGTAAAATCCCGAAAACCCCATCCCAACACTCTAGCAATAAAAACATCTTGAAAATCGACCTGATTTTCATTTTCTTTGCATAATAATAACTGATTTGTTTATCAATATTTTTCGATGAAAAAAAAACGAACTTAAGGGGCAAAGCTTTTCCAAGAACGCCTTTGAAAAAACACGATTTGCGGTGTTCACTGTATCTCAGCTAGAAATGATCTGAAATCAAGTACCATTAAAATTTAGTCAAAGTATCATCAAATCCCCCCCCCCCAACGGTCTTGTATAATTTTTTTTTCATTTCTAAATTTTTGGTGATCATGTAAAGGGAAAAGTGCTATTTTTCACGAAAAATTCCGCCATTTTGGGGGTGGAAACCCCCCGAAATGTAAAAAAATCTCAAACTAACCGTTGGGGGGAGGTATTTTACATGTAGAACGTGTGTACCAATTTGAAATAAAGCGGTCATGTAGTTTTCAAATGGCAGTGTACACGGACTTTGAAAAAGTGGTTTTGAGAAAAACGCCGCAACGGCTTGTTTGTGGATATTTTCGCGTACAAATTTCACGGAATGTTCTTGAAATGACACTTAACAATGTACAAAAGGTTTCAATAAATTTACTCAATCCATATAGATGAAAAAATTCGCAAAAAAGTATTTTTTTTCACGCTGAAACCCCCACCCTCCCCTTAACAAAACTACGTATCAATCGTCTGTAAGTCCCAAAAACCCCCTCCTAACACTCTCACAATAAAACAATTTTGAAAATCGACCTGTATTTCGCTTTTTTTAAAAATAATAATAACTCAATTGTTTATTAATATTTTTCAATGAAAAAAAAACTTAATCATGACAAGATTATGTATCAATCGTCTGTACAATACCGAAAATCCCGTCCCAATACTCTCACAATGAGAAAATCTTGAAATGCGACCTGCTTTTCGCTTTTCATTTTTAAAATAATAATAACTCGATTCGTTATCAATATTTTTCAATGAAAAAAAAACACGAACTTGGCAAGACTATGTATCGATCGTCTGTAAAATCCCAAAAACCCCACCCCAACATTGACAATAAACAAATTTTGAAAATCGACCTGTTTTTTGGACCCCAGAGCAGAAGCTAATGGAATCATTTGGTCGTGAACAATGTTCCCGGAGACCTCAAGAGGCGTAAACTTTTTAACCTTGCCTCTTTTTTCCTTCACAATACTTGACAGCAACAGGCGGAAGTACAGGCTATTAAGGGTGCCCGAGGATTCTCGCGTCCGAACAAAGGAGATATAGCGCGAGCATAATAATCGATGGTGGTTATTAGATAAGCGTTTCGATGCAACCGAGTCATCATCCCAGTCTCTCTCACCTTTTTTTCACGTTCACCTCGCTCCCATTCTCTCCGGCTCCTCCTCTCACACGTTTCTCACGTGTACATCCAACCGCCGCTCTACCTTGCGCGTTCCTGCTCGAGTGGCGTTTAGTTCAAATTCGTTTTTGAGCTCGCCGAAGCAACGCGGATCTAATGAGCCCGAGTGCCCACCTACCGGTAATTAATAACACCGTGGAAAGCTCTTCTCGCCGTCCGAGCCGATCCGTGTGTCAGGCCGAGAAAAAAAAAAGAAAATTAAAAAGGAAAAACACTAGTGAGATTCTCGCGAGTGCAAGACTCGCGTTAACCTCACTGGGAGTGCGTGCTCGCGCGAGCCCACGGGATCACCGGAGAGGAGTCCTAACGCGCGTGTACGGGCAAATAGGGAGGATCTCTATGGAGCGAGTACGAAAGGTGGCTGCTTGGCGTTGCACGCGCTCGAGAGTCACGGGAAAAGTGGACGGAATGAAGTCGACTGGACGCTGGCAATGGAAGGAAGGCTCCGGACCTTCCGAGAAACATCATCTGCTTTTTTTTATTCGCTTTTTTTTTATTATCGAGATCCGATCACCGTCCCGCGAGAGAAGAAGAACACGGAGCAGCAACACATCAGGGCACTCCGCGGGTTCGTTCTTATGCACCGTATATGTGCAACCGATCAATACTCGCACCTCGATAATGAGCCTGCGGTATTTCATTTTATTATCATCATTATTTATTGTTAACACGTAAACCCCTTCACGTCGCTCTCTCTCTCTTTCTCTCTCTCTCTCTCTCTCTCTCTCTCTCTCTCTCTCTCTCTCTCTCTCTCTCTTTCCATGTACCCCAGACTCCCCATACGTATGGAATCCTTCGCATGCACCTTCTCCAAAGCGACAGACTGATAATGCAATAGGAAAAAAACCGATAAACATTGAACGGTTAATAAAGAACGTTGCTTATTATTATTATTTTCGTAGGGCTCTCTGTTGACGATCCGTGCCTACTTTACAGACTGTGCGATCCAATATTATTGGAAAATCTTTTCCGCCGCAATTGCGATGAATTTTAATAGAATGCTATTCGATCCGAGCAAATTTATTCCGATCATGCTTCTCGTACGTAGGGATCGTTGTCTCGTCACGACTGATATCACTGACGTGAGGCACGCGACTGATTGTTCCGATATATATACATATATATACAGGGTGTGCCGAAAAGTGACGCCCAAAGAGAAAATCTAGATGCCTCGTATCAATACATCCCTGAATCACCGTCATCTATGTTCTACGATCTTTTTTACTTTTTCGAGAAAAAAGCATTTTTCATTCTTTTTTCGACTTTTCCTGTTGCGTAGGTTTTTCCCCTTTTCTAGTGTACGTACTACTTAAAAGTTTTTAAAGGCCTTTTAGAGCCATTTACAGTATAGTTCAAGATTTTTTTTTATCATTTGAACTTTAGTGGCTGACCCTCTCATGCCTACTTTTTAAACTTTTGATCAAAATCGAAGGTATCAACGTTAGTGTTCAGTTGGTAATTTATTTATTGCTTAACAGTGCCCTTCGTAACGATAGAACAAGTAAAAAAAAATCGCAAGTACGTACCCAAAAGATAAAAATAAAAAAAGGTTCTTTCTCGATAAGTAACAAAGATCGTAAGAGATAATGGGGGTGGTTCGAATAGGTACGAGGTTGAGACAGTATACGATGCATCTATAGATTTTGCTTTTCATGTCACTTTTCGGGCTTTCCCGTATATATATATATATATATGCGTGTGCGCGCACGCGCGTGTGTGTGTGTGTGTGTGGCAGAAGGAAAACTTCAGATAATTTTAAATTTCAGATCATTTGAAATAATTCCAGATTGGTAGGGACAATGGAAGGGTATAATGCAACGATCCAACACCGTTTCTCTGTACTCGATCGGCTTGAGAAGTAAGGCAGGTGTATACTCGTCAGAGAGATACCTCCCATCTTTATTTCACTCTTTCTTCCTCTCTTTCTCTCTCTCTCTCTCTCTCTCTCTCTCTCTCTCTCTCTCTCTCTCTCTCTCTCTCTCCCTCTCGTTTAGTTAGAATAGAAACCAAACGGGTGTTCGCGCACTGAATGTCCAATCAGCAAGTGCTGGGGATTCCTCTCGTCCCGTAGCTTTTTTCTTCAGTTCTGCCGCGTCGGTGTCGGTGGGCCCGGTAAGGCCCACATCAGCGCAACGCGACGGCGGACTCTCTTGTGAGCCAAGCGCGGTAATGACTATGAGAAAAGTGGTGTGTGTGAGAGAGAGAGAGAGAGAGAGAGAGAGAGAGAGAGAGAGAGAGAGACTGAGAGAGCTCTGCCCACAGTGCGGTGGAATTACATGCTCACGCGTCGATGGATCATGCCGTGCAAAAAATTTCAAAAAAGCCGCTATAACTGTACATTAAAGGGAGGTGAAAAAAAAATTCTCAACGAAGTATGTGTACTATTTGAATTTTCTTTGGTTATTATCTACAGGAGCATTAAGAAAAAAAACAACAGCGTTGTTTTTGATTACTTAAATCAGTGTTTTTCAACCTTCTTGAATACGCAACCCCTTTACAAGTAAAAAACTTCTAGCGACCCCCCCCCCCCTCCAGAACTGGCAAGGGAAGCTTTGAAATTATTAGTTCCATTCGCCACTTCCTACCTATGTGAACTAATAGCCCAGTAAAAGAGACGAAAACCTAGCACTTTTAGCGTAGATTTAGAATCTTTCACTGAAGCTAGATGGTTGTATACTGCAAGTAACCCCAATGAAATGTTTCACCTCAACTCTCCCCAACCCTAAGAAATAGGGGTTGGCAACTTAAAAGTTGCCGTATCTAGATAAGTAACAGCCCGATCAAAAAATGTTTCAAACAAAAGTCGTTTGGAATAATAAAATACGTATAAAGTTATCTGACGTCTAGCCCTCTATCTTTGAAAATGGCGGCACAAAAACGATTAGAAAATTCGGGGTTGATGCGTGTGCGGGCAGAGTAGACATATCGCTGCGGCCTTGTCTGGGTCTTAGATAGGGGATCGGACGTCGGACTTTATACGTATTTTATCACTCCAAACAACTATTGTCCGAAATATTTTTAATTGGGCTATCGATTATCGAGATACGACGATTTTCAAGTTTTCAACCCCTCTTTCTCAGGGTTGGAGCGAGTTGAGGAGCAACATTTCATTGGGGTTACTTTCAGTATGCAACCATCTAACTTCAGTAAAAAATTCTAATTCTACGCTAAAAGTGCTGGGTTGTCGTCTCTTTTACAGCACCATAACGTTCTCTTCAATGGTGAACATAAACACTAAGAAGAGAAGTAGGCTCCAATTAGAAAATGATTTGGTTATTTGCGTCTCAAAAATAGAACCACGAGTCGACAACTTATTAATAAATAAACAGACACAGCGTTCTCACTGAAATTGTTGTATTTTTATTGTAGTCTACCTTTGCTTTTTACCATTACCTGGCTTGCGACCGCGACCCCCCGAGCAAGACTCTGCAACCCTCCTGGGGGTCGCGACCCACACGTTGAAAAACACTGACTTAAATTAATTACATTGCTGAGTTATTCAATAAAATTCCTTTTTATTTAAGAAAAAATTAAAAACCTACGCGACGTCGCGAGGAATCGTTTGATAATGATTTTCTCACCCGTGAAAAAAGCTACTAACGAAAATGTACGATATTCCCTGGTAAGACAATCAACTCGTCTATTCATTATTTTCTTACAAATGTTGCGGAGTTCTTGAGTGATAATATTGAAAATACCTACAATAGTCAGAACCGGTGTGGCAAACGCGAAAGTGCTGATGATGCAAAATTTGTAGAGAGAGGGAGTAGAAGAGTGACAGAGTGACCGAGAGAAAGGGAGAGAGAGAGAGAGAGAGAGAGAGAGAGAGAGAGAGAGAGAGAGAGAGAGAGAGAGAGAGAGAGAGAAGCTCAGCAACTTAATTGATATAGGCGACCGCGTGCGCGCAATTAATATATCGATATGTGCAGCCTTGCGCGGATTCCCATTCCCACACCTCGTCGATTATACCCATCCGTATAACCGACCCAACGTCTCTAACGCGTACGAGCCCTCCTCTCCCGGATTCTTCCCCGCACTAACAGAGTAAGTAATTAAATCGATTGTCGCGCAACAATTCGCCACGTCATTCTTAGATCACTTTCACACCGTGTCCTTTTTCTCCACGTATTAGCCAATCGCCATCATTTGCATATCATTGTTCTACAGTGATCGCGATGAAAAAGTGAAAATCGGAAAATGACTGGCTGCGACGTTTTTGGATCTTAGGAGACGATTGGAAGAGGGGCAGGGGGTAATGAGACTAAGCGATGAAATTTCCCAACGTGATGTCGGAAAACGTGGAAAGAGCGGAGATAATAACAACAAAGTTTAGCGGCGGCACGTCTCTTGGGGCGTCGGCGTTGACGCCTCAAGCCTCCTCTCGGAGAGGCTTTCTTCGGTGCATAGCTCACGAGCCTCTCTCGTCTTTATCTTATATTCCCTCTCTCATGATTCGTTATCTCTATCCCTTTCTTATTGACTCTCTCCCTCCCTCTCTCTCTCCCTCCCTCCCTCTCTCTCTCTCTCTCTCTCTCTCTCTCTCTCTCTCTCTCTCTCTCTCTCTCTCTCTCTCTCTCCTCCACCTCCGCCTCGGAATCTCCATTATGCCGTACGTGCATCATTACTCAATGACTAATGCCTCGGCATGCGTGGCGTCGAGCGCGCGCCTCTATCCGCGGGATGACTAAAATCATTAGGGACACTCATTTATACTCCCGTATATACGAAGCGCGGAGCCACGACCCGCGAGACTCCATTTACGTATGCGTCGATCCTTTCTTTTTGTAGCGCAGCCCCCGGGCGATGTTTCCGGTGAGGTGAGCCCCGAAATGTTTGGACGCAAAGTGCGACGCTGTTGCGTTTAATATTTCGCTCAATTTTAATGAATTTTTCTATCTGGCCTGCCACATTGCAAGAGGGCACAGGGTAACTGCGCAGACGCGAGGTTGGTAAAGTGGCTTTTTCACTTCATTTCGCCCGAGTAATGAATTTTCATAAATTTTGTTTTTTGACAATGGACCGAGGTGGTTCAGACAATTTACGTTTTTTTCTCGTACTGAAATCGCATTTGCACGGGAGCATGGAGAAACTGCAGAAAACCGCCCAGATAATGAATTTTCATGAATTGTTCTTTTTAACACCGCAACGAGGTGGATGAAAATATTGAACTTTTTTTTTCTCGTATTGAAATCGCATTTGAAGGCAGGCACAGGGAAACTGCAGAAAGTGCGGTGGGTAAGGCGGCTTTTCCACATCATTTCACTCGAGTAATGAATGTGGATGAATATTTCTTCTTGACACGTCACCGAGCCGGAAAAGAGTATTTCCTCCGTTCCTCATACTCAAATTACATTTACACGAGGGCACAGAGAAACTGCGAAATCCCGCAGTCGGTAAGGCTGTTTCTCCTCTTTATTCAACTTGCGCTTCCACTCCATTCCAACCGCTTACCGATCCCGCGCCGCCACTAGTGTCCTAGCTCAAAGAATGCGAGATGCAATCGACATTTTTATTTCTTCGCTATACGGAACTTTCGTCGTTGAATGAAAAATATCAGGATTCAGGGTTTTACTCGCGAGGACCGGACCAGGAACAGGATACGAAGAGTTGGCGCGTTTGGCGCGCGCATATCCTCTATCGTGCGTGGTACACACCGAGAGGAACTCACACTACGTGGAGTTTAATGAGCCGGATCAGATAGTAGAGTGAAATGCGTATTTGTAAGTAGAGAAAGAGAGAGAAAGAGAGAGAGAGGGAGAGAAAAGGAGAGGGAGGGATAGAAGATGAGAGGATCAAACGACGTGAGAAAAAGATTCTCTCTCTCTCTCTCTTGTGCATACCACGCTGCAATGTCCGCGGAATTTTCAGAAAAATTAATCAACCAAGAAAGCGCAGCGAGGATGCGCTCTTTTCAGCGATGCGTGCCGCAAAGAATGCGTTTTGCCGTTCCGTCTCTCTCTCGTCTCTATCTTTCTCTCCGTCTATCTGTCGGTCTCTCTCTCTCATGTTTCTCGTTCCCTCGTACGCAACACTTGGGTATTAAATGCCTGTCTTTTTACCCCCCACCCCCCATCCTTGCGCCGCCCCTCGGATTTTATGTTTCGCAACGAAGCCTCTTGATGACGTTCCTCCATAATGACGGGGAAAAAAGTCGAAAGAAAAAGGGAGTAAAGAGGGAAGAAACAAAAATTAAGATAAAAATCCCACGTGAGGAATTCTTGAGAGTGGCGTTGCGAAAAGCTTATAATGCTGTCGAGAGAAGAGACTTTTCGGATTGCAAGACGAGTGTCATCACTCGAATTCGATAATCGGCTTTGGAACGTCACCCTACTTGGCTTCTTCTCGCGCATTAAATCGCCTCTCTTTCTCTCTCTCCCTCTCACCCCCTCGTTACTGCTATCACCCACAGCTGATACTGCCCGATGCAAATGATTCCCATAAAGAGACTATCACCGCGCGCATGAATCAAGGAAAAAGAAAAGGTCGAAAAGGAAAAATGAGAACATGGATTTCGTCTTCAATGTGTGCGCAATCGCCTCCTGTCTCGCGCTTCGAGATCCGAAGAAATGTAATTATAATGATAACGGTAACGAGAATAAGAAGCGTCGAATTAAACGGACATATTCACGGCTGTCAGATGGAATTTTTTTGCCCTGTATCCGGGAGAGTAGTTGGCGGGGGAAGGGGGGCTTCGACCGATCGGGGGCGTTTTGCCTTCAGGAGTTTGCCCTGCCAACGACTGCGGGTTTTATGTACACGTCTTTCCCTCTCCCTCTTTCTCTCTCTCTTTCTCCTCGAAGTACACATCGGGGCTACCTCGACTGCGTGTGACATTCGCTCGCCGCTGGTCGCTTCTGCATCGGACCTCGACGTTCCTCTACTCTTCCCCCGCCCCGTTTTTTAATTAAAAAAAATAAAAAGAGACCTTTTTTCAATCCTCCACACGGACTTTATCCCTCGTCCGTTTATTCGCTCTTTCTCACTCTCACTCACGCGCGCGCGCGCACGGCAGCGCGCGTTTGTACAACTGCGTTCCTTTCGCGGATCCATTTACACGCGTTTCCTTATAGCCGCGATCCTTGCAAATGTATATAGTGAGAGCTCCAAGATGCGAGAAGGGCGCAGCCTTAAGGCCGCCTCGAACGAGGAATAGGGCGGTTTACGTCCTTCCGGATTTTACGTGGACTTTATGCACATACACCTTTGTATGTGCGTGGGTGTGTGTGAGAACATAATTCTTTCTTTTGGTTCCGAACGCGACATTTATATATATAGAATAATAGGATTACTGTGGTGAGACTGCAACGGACTCTGTTCTCGCATAGTTCGTTTTAATTTACTATTAAATTTTCCATTCTAGAATGAATAAAAACAAACCGAAAAAATTAACCGTGTACTTATCACGTGTCATCTTTCTTTTGTTTTTTTTTTCTTAATTTTATTTTTTATTTAATGCCAATAATATTGTTCCTTCGCGAAGATAGAGATGGCGCTTCGGAACGGATGAAAATTTGGCCGATAAGTTTGTCGTTCCACTCTGTTGAGGGTCGCGTTAGTAGGAGGGGGAAAAAAAGTGAAACGGGAATCACGATGCTGGCTGAATGATCTCAGAGTGAATATGGAATTGCCCATGTATGTGTCCGCAAGTTGTCCCTTTTTCCGTTTTTTTCGGAACGTCGAGATGTCCGCGAGTGAGAGTAGAATGCTCTCGCGAATACGAGGAGAGCTCCTCCCGCGTGGACATGCGGCTCTTAAGCCGCGCGCGAGAGCAAATACATACGCGTGTAGATATGCATCCCACGAGAGAGTGAGAGAGAAAGAGGATAGAATCTTTGGATGCGAGAGTATACGCGGAGGGCGTGTTACGAAGAAGACGAGGCGAAAGGCGGAGGAGGGGGAGGAGACGGAGGCTGAGAGAGAAGAGCACACATGCAGAGATCGCTATCTCTTGGCGCTTGTTGAGCTCACCGAATGAAGAAATGTAAACGCCAATTAAACATTTTATTGATATGCTTATGTCGTGTTGGGACGTCCGCGCGGTCAAGTGGCGAAAGCTTTCTGCCCACAAGATTCTCTCTCCCTCTCTCTCGCTCTCGCTCTCACTCTTTCTCTTTCATCTTACGTGCTCGCGTACTTCTGCACATTCGTACACTCTGCGATCTACGAGTACAACGACGAACTGGTGCAAATTTGGACCCGCCCTTCACCCGTCCAAAATTCGAGCGTGCGGATTCCCTCGAAGTACGATTAACCGGAAGTCGTGTAATCACCGGTCCGTGCCATTTGCAGTGACGCGGCGAATGATAAAATTTGATACTTCAAATTCGCTGACTAGGGTCCGTTTTGTCTAGTGATAATGAGTCCTGAAATCGGCGAAAAAATCGACATTCATTGTTGTTATACCTACTGTATTTCAAGGTGTTGCATCTGGTTGGACATTTTTTTCTAATTACGAATATCGTGGAGTTTTAGTTGAACAGTGAAAATTACTTTGTAAGGTATATAAAATAATAATAATGAATTAAATATGATAATAATAGTAATAAACGTATAAATCAGCACATTTTTTGTTGCTTAATCACGTCTCAATAATTTATCTGAAGCTGAATTTTAAGATATTTAGTTGTAGGCAATGTTTATAAGGACAACAGGCTGCTTTGAGGACGATACTCGAAGCCTCAGATCCTTGAAATAGTCTTTTGATTGATATACATATACATACATACATACATACATACATACATACATACATACATACATACATACATACATACATACATACATACATACATACATACATACATATATATATATATATATATATATATATATATATATATATATATATATATATATACACGGGTGTATATATATATGTGTGGGTGTGTATCAGTGTAAGAGAGAGACGTATTGCATCACGTTTACAAACTACGGACAATTCGCAATCGTTTAATCTCCACCGGGATCCAATATCTCGCACCGTCTATCCTTAATCTCTCTGCTCCTTTCGCTCCTCTCTTTTTTTTGTCGTGCCTCCATCCCTCTTTCGACTCCCTTATATATCCTTTCTCGTTCCGGACACATGTATACCATCGTTCCTCCATTCGTTCGTTAATCCTCCGACAACGGCGAAAGATCGTATCGGTTTTTTTTTCTTTTCGAAAAGAGGCGCTTTCCCGCAGCGGCTCTCGTCTTCTCTCTGACGCTCTTAATCGTGTACATATGAATATACATACACGCACACACACACACACACACACACACACACACACACACACACACACACACACACACATATATATATATATATATATATATATATATATTCATATTTATTTGCTCAGCTCGTGTCGTTTTCGTAAATTTGAACGATTTTCTACGCTCGCGTGTGACACACGCCACATTGTCAATCTCATCGACCGAGCGCTCGAATAAGAAACGAAATGGGCAAACAAGTTATTCTTTTTTTTTCTCAGGCGTATGTAACAGCGATTTTTTCTCATGAAAACGGGGAATTAAGATTAATCGCGCTTGTACAGCCGACAACCGCTATTCTCGTTCGTTTCCATGCGCCGTGTGGTTTTGACTGGGAAAGATGTAATCATATATATGTATATATATATATGTAGGAAGAGCTCTCCATGTTACGAGAAGAAGTTAAATTTCTTGCTTCAGTAACGCAAAGCCTGCGAGAATAAGAGAGAGAAGAAGAAGAAGAAGAAGAAGAGAGAGAGAGAGAGAGAGAGAGAGAGAGAGAGAGAAAGCAAGAGAGAAAGAAAGAAAGAAAGAGAGAGAGAGAGAGAGAGAGAAATGGCGAAAATATAACAGCAAGGGAATAAGACAGAGAATAACGCGTCAGTGATGAGAGTGACGAGCGACGGCGCGGCGTGACTCGACGTAATTGGAGGATGAACTTTACGCGAGATAATTAGACGTTGCCCGTCGCACTCTCTTTCTCTCTCTCTCTCTCTCCCCCTTTTTTCTCTCTTTCGCTTTCTCTCTCTCTCTCTCTCTCTCTCTCTCTCTCTCTCTCTCTCTCTCTCTTTCTCTCTCTCTTTCTCCGGCTACGTCTTACTCGCAGATCGCCTGTTAGTGAGTCGCGCGCTACGAATACTACTATATAGGGACGCATATAGCAGCTTCTTTCACCACAATCCTCATCCAGCATCTTTTTGCGGAATATAATCGCGTAGCCCAAGTGCATTTTTCGTGGCCCAAGTGCGGAGGCACCGCGGTATGTGTACCTACGAAACGCGTGCGCGCGCTTCCACAGGACGATGCGCATGTCCATAAGACAGTAAGTACATTTTGCAGAGGTGTAGAGAGAAGCAACGAGGAGCGCGGTTACATAGCGCGCATATCTCATTTGCATTGCACTCTTCTTGTGAATTGTACGACGCGATCGCGAACGTACAATTAGCGAGAGCTGTGAACGCGTCACGCATAGAATCGCAGTAATTGTAAGGGTCTCTATCTCTCTCTCTCTCTCTCTCTCTCTCTCTCTCTCTCTCTCTCTCTCTCTCTCTCTCTCTCTCTCTCTCTCTCTCTCTCTCTCTCTCTCTCTCTCTCTCTCTCTCTCTCTCTCTCTCTCTCTCTCCATCTCGCTCGCTCACTCTTTTATTTGTTATTTTTTGTTAATGTTATTCAATTGTTGTTGATATTATTTTCGTCTCATCTTATTTTCTTTATTTTTGATTATATTAAGTTCTACTTCGTGCTTTAAGGCACCACACCAAGGTAAAAAAAAATTTGTATTTTTTTTCTTCATTTTCTGATAGATACATTTGTTAAGAATGCTCTCACCAAATTTTTTAGAGACATTTGTAAAATTGGCGGATATACAGCATTTTATGTGAAACCGTTCGAAGCGCACGACCGCGCCGACCGGCAGATGTGCGGCTTTGGAGGCGTTTTTCTCGAAACTACGTTTTTCAACCTGGTTGGCAACATATTAAAAAAACTATTCATCCGATTTGCATGCGCCAAGTCTTAAACTGTTCGAAAATTCAGTCTCTGTGGCACCACGTAGGTCATTTTTTTTACAAAGGACCACCTTCTATTTTTTTTCGTATGAACGATGAAAACTTTCCATGAAAATCGGAAATAAAATTCGCTGGTCCGCCATTTTTTTTTAGATATCGACATTCCCCTACGTGATGCTGTAAATCTGTCTGTCTGGTTTCTAAATATATTTTTATTTTATTTTCCAAATGGACCGTATGGCTTAATCGCTGTCAACCGCCGAGCATCAATTTCGTCGAGGTGTCCTCTTGGAAGCAGCGTACACCGCAAACTACATTTTAGATTCGAGTACAAAAATTTGTTTACAGTCTTCTATATGTATATATTGACTATGAGTATTGATAAAAAAATTCCATTCATCGTTTGCTTGAAAATAATTATGAAAAATACACCCTCGTACCGTGTACGAACCGTGGTGTGGTGCCTTAATGTCCTATTTTATTGCATTTTTACATATATTTTTTTCTATCTCATCGCACGTCCAAGAATTTATTTTTGTTCTATATAAAATCTCCATTTCTTTGATTGCTGTTAATGTTTTCTCTCGATCCATCTGTAGCTTTATGTTTGCCAGAGACTCCACCGGGGCGTAATAAATATTGTCAATCAATCAATAAATCTACTCTTCTCTTTCTCTCTCTCGCTCTCTCCGAATTGGATAATATTGCTCGCTCCGGACTCGAATTCGGACCGCGGTACACTCGGATAATTAATGTATACACATTGATCGGAGCTAATTATACGTAGCTGCATTTACGAATGACCAGCACTAATCTCATCGGCCATTGAATTTTATCAACCATTCAGGACGGTGGGCGGAATATACAAAAGGCAAAAAAATAATCTCTCGCCCTCACTAAATCCGCAATTGGAAAATGCCAATGAATGATTCATAAAAAATAGAATATTCCATTATTTTGTTATAACGAAGTATTCTTTATTTCGTACAAAATAAAAGCAATAAAAACAAGGAAGCAAAGCTATAGAAAATTGCTCCAAATTACGCATCAACTCTCCTGGCATTGCAACACGTTGAATTTCTATAGTTAAATTACCGTGCCCCAGTTCAAAAACGGCAACACGCTATTGCAAATAATTGACAGATTTTGTCTGCTGTTTATTCGTTTTCAATTATCGGCTTCTTCCGAGACAATTAACGTTTCGATCGAATATGCACAGTATGCTCAAATCGGCTATACCGCATGAAAACTTTATTCGATTCTTTACCGAAATATCATCTAGGTTCGTGAAGCAAAATGCGACACGGTTTTTTTATAGCCAAAAGAATTCGTTAGATGTGGAGCGTCAGAATTATGCTGCTACTGAGACGTTTCAATTAACGAATTTGATATTCATCTTTACATACATATATATATATGTATGTATATGTATAGAGAAAGAGTGAGAGAGAGAGGGTGGCAGAGTTCCGACCGCATGAGACGTCAGTGCTCATTCGTACGTACATATATCGAGCCACGTCCAACTCCCTCAAAGACAATTTAACGTGTCAGTGTAAGTATTAATGGTTCTCTGCGGTTTTCCCCCTCCTCCGAACACACGACGTGGCGGCTCCCATAGACATTTGCCTCGAGTATTCCCCGTCGAATCAGTTTGGTTAGTTTATGCATACAGGGTGTCTCGAAACGTGACGTCCAAAAGGGAAATCTAGATGCCTCGTCAAACCTTTTTTACTTTCCGAGAAAAAAAATGTGTTTTTTTTTCGTGTTCTGTAGCACAGTTTTTTCTTTTTTTTAAATAGTATGTTTACACTAGTGTACACTACGTGCGCGCTTTTTTGTATGTATACACTGGTGTACTGATAGTGTATACATACACAAAAAAGAGAAAACTCAGTATTTTTTTTAATCATCCGAACTTTAGTGACCATTGAGCTCAAGCCTAGTTTTTGACCTTTCATCAAAGGGCATCAAATTCATGGGCATAGTGTTCAGTCGGTCATTTATTTATTGCTAGGCACTTCGTTACGAGGAGACAAGTAAAAAAAAATCGCGAGGAAATTGCATACACAAAGGAGAAAACAAATGCGTTTTTCTCCAACAGTAACAAAGATCGTAGAACATGCATGAGTGTGATTTCGCGATACGAGGCATCTAGATTTTCCTTCTGGGCATCACTTTCAAGGCCACCCTATATATACACATATAAACTCACCAAATTTTATATGGAACATTCCACGCTATTTCACGTAGCCCGTGATCCCGACCATTTTTGGTTTTCCTGATTTTTAAAAATAAAATTGCATCCCATGGGAGGAATATACACACCAATTTTTAGATTTTCATCTCTTCTCTTTTAGGAGTTATAATTTTCCTAAAAATGTCGATTTCAGAAGTTTTGGAAACGTTTCAACGCTGATAATTTCTGAATCAATCGAGATATCGACAAATGTCACTGTATATTTGTTTTTCATTTTGCAGCATACTTTCGTTAAAAAATATGAAAAATGATCAATTATCAATTTTAACGTTTTTTTTTGCTTCAAAAGTGAAAACTATTTTTTTTAGATGATAGCCTTTTTTATTTTTGTCAACACATTCTCTAAAATAGACTGACCCATACTATGATTTTTAAGACTAGTCTCATCGTGGGCCCATTTTTCCTTCTATTTTTTTTCTCGAATTTATCATATTTTTTTAGAAGATTTTGATCATTTTAATCTCCAATAATGCTATTAGTGATTTTGTGATTTCCAATTCGGCTTCGACAGGCCTCAAACGGTTTATTTTTAATTTGTGCGAAATTAAACGAAAAAAATTATTTTCAATTGAAATCACAAAATCAATAGCATTATTGGAGATAGAAACGATAAAAATCTTCTCAAAAAAATATGATTAATTCGAAAAAAAAGAAAGAAAAATGGGCCCACGCTGAGACTAGTCTTAACAATCATAGAATGGGTCACTCTATGTTAGAGATTTTTTTGAAACAAAAATGAAAGAAGGCAATCATCTTTTAAAAAAAATAGTTGTCGCTTTAGAAGCAAACAAATTAGGAAAACCAAAAATGGTCGGGGTCACGGGCTAGGTGAAATGACATGGAATGTCCCATGTATGTACATTTTTCATTCAACCTTTCTGACGGGACTCGAAAAGTTAACCAAACCCATTTTTTCAGCTAATAAAACGCATTTCTGTAAAAGAAAGAAATAAGCCACCCTACGAGTGGTTTATCGTACATTTTTTTTCATAGTGGTTAATTTGACGTGGAGCGGTTCATCCGCGTGTCTGAGCTGCCTGAAGATGTCGTGAGGTCGTAGACCGGAAGAAAAGCGAGTTGTGACTCACGTTTATAAAAAAATCGCTTTATATATATATATACACACACACATAAATGTGTGTGTGTGGGACTTGATCCGTCCGTTCAGCTATTCGTTTCTATTCGTAGCTGGTTTATCGTGCCATTCTATTGTGCGCTATAGACACAAGCTGTACGAGGCACATTCGACTTAGGCCCCCATAGGCCTGATAAATGTGCATCGAATGTGCTTGGGCACAGAGCGTGTAGAAAATACGGTACAGTTATCTACCTGTACTTCATATATGCAATATATATATATATATATATATAGATATCAATGGAGAATTGGAAGGGCGTCATAGCTGTGGCAAAAGCGAACAATCGATGATAGCTCTGCAGCATTATTATGGGACTACTCTCGCATATGGACAGGACCTGATCGTTTGTATGCGCATTCGCCGTGTCGCTGCGCGCTGCATCGTCATACCAGCGGTCTTCGAAGTAACGGAAAGAGATATAATGGGATAGGCAGTCAGAGAGAGAGACAGAGAGAGAAAGAGAGAGAGAGAAAGAGAGTGATGGAGAAATTCTTATTGCTTTTTTATATTATTTAATCTTTTCATTTTCTCGCGGTTGTCTCCGTGCGCCGCTGCGGAACGACCGACTATGATGGCACGTGACCCTTTCGACCGTAAGTCCCGGGTTCCGTTTCGATATATATATATATATATATATATATATATATTGTTCCCGGAAATAAAGACGCGAACGTTCTTATCGTCCTGTATAATATCGAAGGACACAATCAATGTCATGTTGTTACGCAAAATGGCTCGATGACTCGAATCCAACTAGCGTTCGTTATAAACTCTGTCCTTGTGCAAAATACACATCACAAGATAACGCGTCTTTATAAAGAACCTCTGGTTTTCGAATCGCCAGGTTAAGTTTTTGATGAAGCCTTTCCAGGGCTGTATTACGTGTCAGAATGGTAATACGCGTAACAATAGGTCTGTAGCTCAACGGTGTCTTTATCGACGGCGCAGTCTTTCCTCGATGTCAGAATCAGGACCAATATTGGAAGTGAGATGAGTTTCACGTGTATTTTGATACTTGCCGAAATGTTGATCAAAGGTCTCTTTCCTTGGGACTCCTGTTATAACAAACAGTCGACGTCTTTACAGAAAGAGGACGAACTTGGTGAGTACGATGCGAAACTTGGTGAAGAATCAGAGCTTGCCAGGATTTGGAACAAGGTGTCTTCAGGTTAACACAAAGGAGAAGATCACGAGTTAATTGTGTCAATGATTTAATTACACTTGTATCAGTTTCGTTACATCGATGTTATTTTAACTCGGATGCGGATAACACTCTTCCGGTTTATTAGCGCGATGGTTTAAACGTTACAACAACGCGTTCGCGTAATTTACGGAGTTTCTTAATGAAAACTTGCGCGTGTTATCCCGTGTACTGTACGGCGTATCGCTAGCGTAGCAGCTAACAGTAGAGGTCTTTAGGAGAGAACCTCTTCGTAACAGTGATTTCACGATTCTGACTTATAGGTCGTCAGTCCCGTGCTACGCAGGGCCGATATTTGTCGGATAGCGATAGTGGGGCAAGGGTTTACGTGACTGCATTTCTAGGAATGCATCCGTGGGACCCATCGATAAGTATATATTCCCACGCGCTAGTCTGACTCAGTCCGCAGAGTTTCAAGGGTTTTGGACGACGGACTCACGCCGAAGGCGAAGCGCAATAAAATTTAATCTTATAAAATATTTATATAAACGTTGAGAGCTCGGGCGCATATGCAGGCCGAGAAATATCGATACTTAATCCTAGACAAAGTTGCTTTGTGCGTTGGTCGCTTGGTCACGTACGCAAGCCATGAGACATAGCGAGTTATATTAACGAAAAAATATATGAGCATATATTTTTATTTTGTATTTATATTTGTTCTTATTCTATGGATATGAGAATAAAGTATTTGCTCTAATTAAGGCAATTTATGCGGTTGGCTTAACACCCCCCAAGTTAGATTGAACTTCGGCGATAATGAATTTAGATGTCGAAGGTCTTATCTCTTTTGGTTCCGCTACAATATTTTTCGGGGCTCCCGAGAGGTTGGATTGTTCTTGCCGTTCTGTCAAGTATGCTAGTTGTTTTTGACGTTTTTGCAGTTCTATTTTCGCTTTATTCTCATATTTATTAATTTTCTTATTGGCTCTGAGGCAACAACATTAGAACAGTCCGTTCCTGATAAATTTAAGGACAGAAGTTACTGCTCCGCATCGCAATAGTACAAACATCGTACCGGTTATTTATTCCTAACGATGATAAACGAATTTTTATGAATTTATCGAGTAGTCCGTTCATGGTATTCCAAAATTAATCGTCGTTAGGTATAATTTCGGCTTTTTCTGTGTCTTTATTGATGTTTTCTAGGTCTCGACCAATATCTTTGAGATACGTGATGTCTATTTGTTTTGGTACGTTTTTTACGCGCATACTTAATTCTGAAAAGTTTGTTGCCAAGTACGATTGGCTCGGGTTTATTAATCGATATTCTTTTGGAATTCCATTTAGGAGCGTTTTAGTATTATATTGCGTTAGTGTACATTTATTCATCGTTTTTTAACACCGTAACTTCCTTAATATAAATTTCGCTAGTATAGTTCTTACATGGTAGAAGTACTAAAACAGGTTTTCCAATTTCTGGTACTAATAATATTCCGTGGTTATCGTATTGGGAGATATAGCTCATTTTTGTGACGTTGATTTTAGTTAGTTCGCATTGTTTAAAATCGCTTTGACAGGTTGGTTTATTTATTCTATCATAAATTGGGTGTGCGTAGTGTGTAATATAGTAAATATCAATCTTTTCATTCGCAAAATATCAATTTCGTTAGTTATCTTCATTATGTTCGTCTTCTGAAAAGAATAACTTTATTCTATTTAGGTGGACTATTTTTTCTTTATCATCGATTTTTATCTTAACGTTTGACTTATCTTTGTAAATTTCTATTATTTCGTATGGTCCTAACCATTCAAGGTCTAACTTATGTTTTTTACTTTCGTTGTGAAGGTAAACTTTCTGTCCCGTCTTGATTTTATCAAAATCCAGTTTATTTTTATTTTCGTTTAATCGTTTGGCTGTTTGTTCTTGTTTCAATTGTAAACGTTCACGTGCTTCTGAGAGTATTGCGTCGTGCGTATGTGTCCACTTCTTTAATAAATCGTCATAAGTCAATGATTTTTTATGAGGTAGGCTTGATGGTTTTTTAAGTTTTCTATTAAATGCCAATTCGTCAGGTCGATATCCAGTTGCACTGTGTACCGAACTGTTATAAGCGAAGGCTACCAATTTCAATATATCTTTCCAATTGTCTATCTGTCCCTCACACATGGTTTTTATTGATTCCTTAAGAAGGGAATGCATTCTTTCAATGCTCCCATTACTTTGAGGGTGAAATGCGGTAGTTTTGATATGCAAAATACCGTGTAATTGTTCGAAATCCTTCATTAATTTTGAATTAAATTCTTGTCCCTGGTCTGTCAAAATGATGTCAGGGGATCCATGGATCATTATAAAATCATCGTTTAATGTTTGGATGATCTCCGAGCTAGATTTTGTCTCGAGTGGGCATAATACAATGTACTTAGTTAGACAATCTTGTATACTGAGGATATATTCATGCCCTGAACGCGATCTTTGTAGTGGGCCGAATATGTCTAACGCTATTTTTTCAAAGGGTTTATCTGGCAGTTCGGGTACAATAGCAGGAGCAATGTTCCGATTTCTCACAGCTTTAAATTTTTGACATATTTTACAGTTCTTAATATAATGTTTTACGTCTTCTTCGAGGCGTTCCCATTCCCTGTGTTCTTTTGTTCTTTGTATAGTTTTATACTCTCCAAAGTGTGAGCTTAGGTTAGTACCGTGGCTTTCTGCTATTATTTTCTTTTTGTCTATGTAGTCAGGTTCCTTGAAGGTCGAAAAGCAATATTCATACTGTGTTTCGTGGTCTTTGATACTAAAGAATCTTAATATCGATAAAATCTCTTCCTTCTCTGCTTTGGTCATTACATCATCTGTAAATATCCTAACATGTTTAGTTCCTTTGATTTTATTGATGGTAAGCTTGGATCTTACTTTATTAAGAATCTGATAGTAGAGACTTTGAGGTTTATTATCTGTCGGTTGGGTGATCTTTATCCAGTGTTTTCCTTTTACATTGGGTTTCTCTTTTAAAAGGTGTCCCAAATTGTTGGGGTTAAACAACTTGTATGTCGAGTATTGATAATAGTCATATGGCAGTTCTACGCCTAAATCAATTTGGGGTTGATCTGAAGTCTCGTCTTGATTCTTTTCGTCTTCGTCACTGAAACTCTCTAAATCTTTCATAGCGTTTGAGTCTCTTGGTCTTAAGTTGTAATTAATTTGGTTACGGCTTTCAGGAGTTTCCTGACTTTTCTTCACATGATTTATTTCATCATTCGTGGTGCTCATAGTTTTTAATTCTTTCTGAACATTGTCTATCATTGATTTAAGTTTATTAGGGGCTGTTTTACTCTGTTTGTAAGTGTTTCTTCGAGCTATTCGTTTGATTTTAAATTCTGTTTGCTCAATATTGCTGGTAATTATATATTGGTTGTTCCCGTACGAATCTGTTTCAATGTGATAAATGAGTTCGTTGTTAAATGTCTTGTCCTTGTTGTAGTCCTCAGGTAATTCCATATGTGCTTCTCTAGACAATGCGTCAGCTACAACATTATGTTTTCCCTTTACGTATTCGATGTCGAATTCATACTCTTCGAGTTTAAGTCTCCATCGTAATAACCTCGATGCAGGGTCTGGTTTATTAGCTAACCATTTTAATGCCTGATGATCAGTTTTTATTGTAAACTTTCTTCCTAAAAGATATTGTCTGAATCGTTTAACTGCCCAAACTATAGCGAGTAGTTCTTTTTCTGTTGTCGTGTAGTTGGTTTCGGCTTTATTTAACGTCCTCGATATATAAACGCATGGGTGTCCTTCCTGTGATAATACAGCTCCTAGTCCTTGATTTGAGGCATCAGTCGTTAATACAAATTTTTTCGTATAATCCGGATATTTTAATACAGGATCATTCGTGAGGATATTCTTTAACGTGTCGAATGCTACTTGACATTTATCCGTCCATGTTATTGGTCCACTTTTGTTTTCCTGATAATTTTTGGTTAGGTCAGTCAAAGGTTTAGCTATGGATGAAAACTTCGGGATAAATTTTCTGTAGTATCCTGCGAGTCCTAAAAATGATTTAATTTGCTTAGGTGTTTTAGGTATGGGGAATTCTTTTACAGCTTTGCATTTTTCTACGTTGGGTTTTACTCCGTCACGTGTAATAACATGTCCCAAATATTCGAGTTCAGGTTTCACGTATTCGCATTTATCTGGCTGTAATTTCAAATTTGTATCTCTCAGTCGATTGAAGAGTATTATCAAATTTTGATTATGTTCTTCCATGGTCTTTCCAAAAACTATTATATCGTCCAGATATGCAAAACAAATTTTTCCTATTAATCCTCTTAATGCAGTGTTCATCATTCTTTGAAATGTTGCCGGTGCATTTTTTAGTCCGAAGGGCATTTGTAGGTATTCAAAGTGTCCTTGGTTAGTACTAAAAGCGGTATACTTTCTCGATTTTTTCTCCATTGGTATTTGGTGGAATCCTGCACTTAGATCGAATGCAGAAAAAACTGCGGCTTTTCCTAGGTCGTCGAGAATATCTTCTATAACAGGCAAGGGGTATGAATCCTGAGCTGTTTTTTCGTTCAATTTTCTATAGTCAATCACCATTCTCCATTTTGTTTTTCCTGACGCATCTTTCTTCTTTGGTACTATCCAAATGGGTGCATTGAATGGTGATTGAGAATGTTGAATTATTTTCTTTTCTAATAACTCTTGCACTTGTTTGTCCACTTCTTCCTGATGGATTTTAGGTGGTCTGTAAGATTTGATATTGATGGGTTTCGTTGGTTCGTCAATTACGATTACGTGTTCTGCTAAGTTGGTACTTGGTGGCTTGTCATGGTCTAATTGGAACAGATCTGAATAGTTCTGTATGATTTTCCAAATTTCATCTTTTTCTTTAATACTCTTTATGTGCTCCAGTCTAGTCTTGGTTTTCAGTTCCTGAATTCTTTTATTACTTTGGTTCGTTTTGTTGCTCGTTAACCTCGGTTTCACTTCAAAGATTTGAATGTTTTTTGTTTGAAAAGTGATGTTCTTCTTTCCTTCGTTTGCTAATGGAATATTTACAATACCTTCCTTTATATGATGGATACTGTCTCCTTGAGGGGTTCTTACTAAGACTGTTCCTTTCCGTTTCTCTACTTCTACGGGGATAGTTATAAACCGTCCGGCAGGCACAGTGAATTCGGATGATTCTATTTCTTGATATTTTTTGTTAACTCTTATTTTCCTCCGGGGTAAGTCAACTATGACGTCGTTGTTTAGGATGAAAGGAGTTCCTATTAAAGCGTCTTCTCTAATCGGATAGTCTGATGGGACTATATGAAATTTGTCACGTCGGTCGTTAATGTTTCCTTTGCATTTGATAAACGTATATCCGAGTGTTTTATTTGTCGTTTTTCCCGTGTTAAAGAGGATGGGTTTTTTAATAATGTGCTTTTCTTTCACAAGATGTTCTTTGATTATGTTAATGGATGCTCCTGTGTCAATTAATGTCGTTAGAGGTTTAAATGTTGTCTGTTCGAAATCGAATTTGGCAGTGAAAAGATGTCCTCGATCTATTGCGGAGATGTGCTCTCGTCGTAAATGCTCTCGTCGTCGCTTGTGCTTTCTTGCTCTTCGTTTGTCATGTTCACTTCCTGTTGAGGAGGTCTCTTCGGATGCGGAGCCTCCCGAAAATTTTGATTTCCTTTTTGAGTGGCTTTCTTTTTCTGGTTGGTAATTTTGTTGAAGGGGCTCAGAATACCTTGATCTTTTTCCTTCTGATTGCAGTAAAGTTCCGTATGTCCGGGCCTTTTGCAATAAGTGCACTTTCTGTATGGATGATTCATTACCATAATATATTCAAGTGCCTTTTTCATTTGACTGGTTGTGTTTATCGAGTCAAGGTCGAATTCTTGTATATCGTTCTGATATTGTCGTTTTTCTTCCGTCATGCTTTCTTGTCCTTCTTCTTCGTCATGTGAGTCGTATTCGTTGTACTCAGTGTGGTGGACGTTTGGTTTGTTCATTGAGAAGAATTTCCTGTCTTCTTGTGGTTTGTTACTGAATCTTGATTTTTCGTGGTTGAATCTGGGTTTTTCCGGCCTTCGTTGGGGTTGAGGTTCGTGAAACATTCCTCGTTGTCTTTGGATGCTTCTTTTGAAATCTTCGTGTTCTCGAGCAGTTGCTTCTGCTTGTGCGAGCGAATATATGTCCTTCGTTCTGAGATAGGCTCTTGTGTCTTCCTTGAGACTTTGCAGATAAGTCTGAATGATGTCTTTGTCAGATATTTGTAAATATATGGTGATTGATTCATCCGTTTGATGAGCTTGTTTAAGTTCGAGGCGTTTAGCATTTAGCCAAGATATATAGATTCTGCGGAATCTAGTGTTGTGTTCCTGGATCGTTCCTTGAGTGTGGACGCATGCCGTCAACTCGTTCATGAGTAACAATGATGATTTCACCGGGTTAACTCGTTTTATCAAGACGTCTTTCAATTGGTCGTATGTATAGATATCAACGTTCGAGATGCAACTTTGTGCTCTTCCTTTGATTTTCATTGTCATTATCTTTTCCAATAGCAACCCCTGTTGCTCTGGCATTGTCCAGTGTCGTGCTCTGTCAACTTTCGTTGTCCATTCTGAGATGTTGACTGCTCCTTCTCCCGTGTCTCCGGTAAAAATGGGTACTATATCAATAGTCTCCTTGGCTGGTGCGGTTTGGTTCGGTAGTAGGTCGTGAGGCATTCGATGTGGTCGGTAATGATTTCCTCTGGCGTTAGGTTGGCTATCAGCGTCTTCATCATCGTCATCGGGGTCGTCGTCGTCTGGATTTCCAGGTGGTGGTGCGCTGGGTTGATTTCGATTAGATCGATTTGGTGGTCGTCTGTTATCCTGAGATGGCCTTTTGTCTGGTTGTGAGGAGGTAGGTTGCGACTCTTGTTTCGGTATAAGTTGTCTCATCATGGTTTCGAGATTTTTCATTTGGTCTTTTACTGTCTTTAGGTCTTGTTGGAGCTGAATATTTTCTCTTTTCAGTATTTGCATTTCGTATTCGTTCGTCTGGTCTTGTTGGTCTTTGGTAATAGTCAGAGTATTCATTTCTTGTCGGTGTATTCGTTTCAAGTCGTCTATACCAGAATTTAATTTTTGAATATGCTGTTCTTTTTGTGCAACGGTAACTCGTAGTTCTAAGATGGTGTTCTCTAACCTTTCTTTTTCTACGTTATAATCTCGTAATATACTTTCCCTATTCTGTTGGAATTCTAGCCTCGTTTGTTCTCCAAATTGCTGTTTCTCTTTAATAAGTTTTTCTTCAGTTTTTTGGAATTCTCGTATTTTTTCTTTTAGTTGTCGATCGAACTGAACGTCGTAGTTCCTTTTTATTTCTTTAATTACTTGCTCCTGTCTATGAGCGTTTTGTTCTTGTAAGGCTTTGAATTGATCTTGGGTCTCACTGGTTTCTTTTTCAAGGTATTGTTTCTGTGCTATAATCTGTGATTGTAGGGCGATATTCGTACTCTCAAGGGTCTTGATATGTTCGCGATAGCCTTGAGCCTCTTGCTTAATGATTTCTACCTGATCTTGTAAATATTTTTGTTTAATTACTTGGTTTGATTTTTCCCTTTCTAATTGCTGTTTTTCTGTCTGGGTCTCTTGTAAATTACGTCTGAGCTCATTTATTTCGTCGCATTTTGCTGAGAACTCTATTTGTTTTTTCTGTAAAGTTTTTTCGAATTGGTTCTCGAGGTCGAGGTTTCGAGTTTCGAAAGTTTTAATAAGGTCGTTCTGTTCAAGGTTTGCTTGACCTATCCGTTCTACAAGGGCAAGATTACTATCGTAACTTTTTTGTACGTGAACTAGTTCCGTTCTTAATTCGAGTTGTGTTCTTTCGAAATCTAGTTTCTCAATATCGAATCTGTCGATTTGTTGTCCTTGCAGTCTGATTTTTTCTGTCAATATCCTTATTTTGTTTTCTGATTCCTGAAGGGCGTGCTGTAATTGTTTGATTTCTGTGTCTCGTAATTTCACTTCTTCTACCGCTTTGTCTTTTAAAGTAAGTCCTTCGTCAAAGTATTTGTTTACCAAGAGAGTGAGTTGAGAGTTTGCTACTTCAGCTTTTTCAAGACTTTTTACAAGTATAGGGTTTTCTGTGGACTGTTTTTTTCGTGGTGGTCTAAGTTCGCTAAGGCTGGACGCTTCTGATTCTAATTCTCTTGTCTTAGGGATAGCGATTTGATTTTCTAAACGTAGTGCTATGGCAAGATTTTGTTCTTGAACATCCTCAATCTTCTTTTTCCCCGTGGTCACTAAAATATAATCTAATGAATGAGGTAGATCGTGATATGCTAATAATTGTGGGTGATTCTTCGGATCTTTGTGAAATTTCCAAGTTATTTTTTCTATGTGCTCAGATTTTCTCAGCGTGTATAAATCTTCTTCGGGTTCCCATTCGGGGTGATTTTTATAATACAGAAAATAACTGAACAGGATTCGTGAAGTGTCTTTTTTGAGTTTCTTTACATGGTTGGGGATTTCTCCAACTATAATGCTTCTTCCCGATATACTCTTTTCTGCTGTGGACATTATCTTTGGTTTTCGTCGCGTCTACGTATGTATATTTTCATACGTTATTATTATTTCTTCCCTATCCTATGTATATATATATATATATATAATTATTTTTTTTATTCCACACATATATGTATTAATTATAATAAATGTCGGGCGATGTTGAGTCTCAAAGATTCTTGTGATCTGAGATGTTATGTGGTCGAGTAATTAGATGGTTTTTTTATGTTGTTACTCAAAATAATTCCAGAATAGGCGGTATTTGTCATAAAAGACAAACTTCGACTAGCACCACTAGATTTATGAATTTACTTATTTTCGGTACCACTAGGTCTTTTATTTATTGTAATAACGAGACACTATTATTTTGCCGTATCTATTTTCGTTACTTTCGGACTGGACATAGCTTCCAATGCTAGTGGTTCTTTTAAAGTTAAACACACAAAATTACTTAACTACGTTGTTTGGGAATAAGGTAGTTACAACTTCCTATTTTTAATTTGTCGTGCGCAGAATATTAACTGCGGAAAAGTTTTGTCGCAAGAGTCTCTAATTCCCTTACATAATGAGCGGGATTTTAAACTTACTCTTACTCAGTGTTCGCATACAATACTGGTCGAATGATGTTGATCTCGGTGTTCTTGAAGAGGCGAACGCTGTTACAACGATCGGTTGTAGACTTTTCGCGTCGATTGATGATCCAGCATACCGTCGGAGTTGAGGTTATTTTCTGAAGGCGTGTCTCCCCCAGTTTTTATTCAATCCTTCCCGTGCTCGTGCTCCTGCAGCGAAGTCTTATAGATGCGCGGTACGTGCAAGTTCCTTAATACACAATTGTCCGTCACTCACTTACGGAAAATTCAGCGTGGCAATGTCTTTTCCGTTAACACAAAATTAACTAAGTTAAATGTCTGTTCAACGTTCACTCGTGCACAGGTTCAATGTTCGTAGTTTTACACCCTCCGTCGTGGAGTTTCGGTAACCAGTTTTCACTTGACTTTTGGTATTACGATTTTTCATTGAGGTAATCCTGGCAGGATCGCCAATTTTATGTTACGCAAAATGGCTCGATGACTCGAATCCAACTAGCGTTCGTTATAAACTCTGTCCTTGTGCAAAATACACATCACAAGATAACGCGTCTTTATAAAGAACCTCTGGTTTTCGAATCGCCAGGTTAAGTTTTTGATGAAGCCTTTCCAGGGCTGTATTACGTGTCAGAATGGTAATACGCGTAACAATAGGTCTGTAGCTCAACGGTGTCTTTATCGACGGCGCAGTCTTTCCTCGATGTCAGAATCAGGACCAATATTGGAAGTGAGATGAGTTTCACGTGTATTTTGATACTTGCCGAAATGTTGATCAAAGGTCTCTTTCCTTGGGACTCCTGTTATAACAAACAGTCGACGTCTTTACAGAAAGAGGACGAACCTTGGTGAGTACGATGCGAAACTGGTGAAGAATCAGAGCTTGCCAGGATTTGGAACAAGGTGTCTTCAGGTTAACACAAAGGAGAAGATCACGAGTTAATTGTGTCAATGATTTAATTACACTTGTATCAGTTCGTTACATCGATGTTATTTTAACTCGGATGCGGATAACACTCTTCCGGTTTATTAGCGCGATGGTTTAAACGTTACAACAAACGCGTTCGCGTAATTTACGGAGTTTCTTAATGAAAACTTGCGCGTGTTATCCCGTGTACTGTACGGCGTATCGCTAGCGTAGCAGCTAACAGTAGAGGTCTTTAGGAGAGAACCTCTTCGTAACAGTGATTTCACGATTCTGACTTATAGGTCGTCAGTCCCGTGCTACGCAGGGCCGATATTTGTCGGATAGCGATAGTGGGGCAAGGGTTTACGTGACTGCATTTCTAGGAATGCATCCGTGGGACCCATCGATAAGTATATATTCCCACGCGCTAGTCTGACTCAGTCCGCAGAGTTTCAAGGGTTTTGGACGACGGACTCACGCCGAAGGCGAAGCGCAATAAAATTTAATCTTATAAAATATTTATATAAACGTTGAGAGCTCGGGTGCATATGCAGGCCGAGAAATATCGATACTTAATCCTAGACAAAGTTGCTTTGTGCGTTGGTCGCTTGGTCACGTACGCAAGCCATGAGACATAGCGAGTTATATTAACGAAAAAATATATGAGCATATATTTTTATTTTGTATTTATATTTGTTCTTATTCTATGGATATGAGAATAAAGTATTTGCTCTAATTAAGGCAATTTATGCGGTTGGCTTAACAATGTATTGAATGCACATTCCAAATTTTAAATCGATCTTCTGCACCGTTTCTGTGAACTTTCCAATGAAAAATACACTTTTTAACATAGGAAGATGCCTAATTGTCATAATTAGACACGGAAAACGCAAAAGAAACGAGCGCAAATCGCGGCGGACCGGTTATCTCAGCGCAAAAGGCGATCTGACCCCTCACAAAAATCGTCATGACTCGGTTAAGTTTGGAAATATTTACAAAGACCATTTTTACAAATCAAAGATACGACCCTAGGCTATAAAACTATGCAAAAAATCGTATTTATGAAGATTCAAGCTTATGCAGACCTCTTAATATTGAATCTCTTTCAATGTTGGCTCCCTCGAAGAGGATGCTCCGTGCGCGAAATAAAATAACAAGGAAGCTCCATCGCGACGCGTTTTCGAAATACGATATTCTTACTGGTCGAAACATTTATTTAATGAAACCAGCTATATGTAAACTAAAACTATATATGAGAAAGCAACACCAAAAAACAACGAAGAAAGTTGCACTTTTTCGCCGGACAAGAGTTACAACCGTGCGAGAAACATAATCTTAGCAGCAGCTAGGCTGGATTTGACCTCATCCATATACTAGGAACAGCAAGGCCTGTTAATCCGCAAAGCTTTTTGCCGAGAAAGCGAAACGAGACGAGTGTATCGAAAAGGAAAAAAATAACTCGTTAATTCGGAAGAGCGCGGAGCACAAAGTCAGTATTACAGCTGATGGAGACCGCTCTCTCTCTCTCTCTCTCCCTCGTTCTCATAACTCGGCTTCCCTCCCGTTTTCTGCGGCGAGGTGATAAAATTTTCTCACAGGAGGTCTCGCGGAAAACACGAAAAATCGTTGTCAAGTAATCTACCGGGGATGTAGCCACCGTGCCGCACTTGCGCAGGGACGCGCACCTACCCCCTCCACCTTCGCCGCCAGTCGCCTCTTCCCCCCTCCCGCCGCAGGCACACATACGAGCGCGCTGGGCGAAGGCCTCGTGAGCCAAGCAGTGGGGGAAAAAGCATAAATCGTTTGCGGCCACGCGCGGCTAGCGAGCCCCGCGAGCGAGCCCGGCTGGAAGGCGGCAAAACGGCCTCGGCCAATCAGGCGCGCGCCCCGTAGGCGTGGCCACGCCTGAGACCCGCTCTACTCGTCGCGCGCGGCCTGCACGGCGCGATTCTACACGGCGTGAGCAGCGCGGTAGAAGTCGCCGCGCGGCCGACCGCAGACGAGTTTCTCTACTTACGCTACACTCCTCCCTGCTCCTCGCGTTCTAGTCGGACAATGAGTGTATTGTAGATTCCCAGCTGCGGCACTGTTAGCAGCAGGCGCGCGATAAGGGGCGGCAGCGGCGGGGCACGGCTTGGCACGGGCGGCGGTGGGGCGTGAGACGGCTCGATCGTGGGAGTGAGGGGCATTGGAAGACTACCCAGGGGAGTTGGCACGCCACTAGGAGTAGGGAGACGACGGAGTATTACGTCACACGCGTATGTGGGAATTCGTAGGTATGTCGTATAGGGCTATGCGCGTGGGTAGTCTCTCGGCCTTTAGCACCTATATATACCTACATCTTACTGATATTATGAAATTGTACTGTCCGTCTCTACATTTGTTATTTCACGCTGAAATTAAGCCAGGGTTAGAATGCGACGTTGCGACGATATCTATAATTTTTCGAAGTTTACTCAGCAAGTCTGTTCGAGCAATGCAGGCGTGAAAACGGCTGGAACTTTTTTCCTCAGCCTTTGGTACATGAAAATAAGCGCTACCGGAATTTGCCTGCCCCTTGTTTCATCTGGATCCATCAAGTAGAATCTGATAACATGCGACTTTTATTTTGACAGCATCATTAATCATTTTCTCACTCATTTTATTTTTTTTGTATTTAGGGTGATGTGATTATAAGTCTGTATTAAAGTACATAGATTGATTCGAAATGATGTTTGTTTTTATATAACTCGTAGATGAATCAGAAAAATAGGACAAATTGATAATCAAAGTTTGCCATGCCACCATGTCCTACATTTTTTTTTGCTGAATCTGGTAACAAAACATCACAACATTTATACAGGTAAAGAATATGTTTGTTTTTTTTTATATTCATGCGACGTCCACAAGACTGGTCGCCAATTGGGGGCCTTTTTCGCGCACCGTTGTAAACAAACGTACAAAATATTTTATTTTAATCCATTTGTAAATATTTTCGAAGGATCAATAAACACGTGTATTTATGAATTAATGTATTTGTTTTTTTTTCAGTTATTTTTGTGCTTTATGGCGTTCTAAAAGTCACCTTCAAAACGGCGCTCCAGCTGGTTCTAGACTCTTCACAACACTGCTGACTCAATATATGGCCTATAAGATCCATTCCTGACATGCACTTGAACCAAATTTCCGACATAACAGAGAGCAAATTCGCGGCCGAAAGCTATTATGTTATTTTCGTATACGTATACGTACGCGTAAACGTGCATCATATCTGAATACGCATATCTGAAGTTTATGGACCGTATGAGGCAGTGAGACATCGGAATGTGCACGCACTGCTGAAATTGGATACTCGCTTTTACATGCCACTTCCACAAATTTGTACTTCGTGGGTCGCGTCTTCGTGCACATACTGCTGGAGGAAAAAAGCGGAAAATTATAGTTGTTATTGGAAAAAAAACTTTTAGATTTGTTCAGCGACAAATATTTTGTATGTACGTAGGGGCGTGCGAATTTCCATGTAAATGATGGCAACAGGCTCACTAAGTATTTGCTACTGTTGTCTCCTTTGAGATGTATTATCAATAATTCTCATTGGTTTTTCCGAAACGAAAAAAATACCCGTGTAAGTATAACGGTAAGTATGAGATTAATATAAGTATAAGTATAAGATAAGTATAGGACAAGTATATTATAAGTATAACATAAGTATAGGCTAAGTATAGTATAAGTATAACATAAGTATAGGCTAAGTATAAGTATAATGAATATAAATATAAGTATAAGGTAAGTATAGGATAAGTATAAGATAAGTATAGGATAAGTACAGCATACGTATAGGATCAGTATAAGGTGAGTATAAATAAGTATAAGATTCTATACGTATATGTTATAAGTATAACATAAGTATATGCTAAGTATAAGTATAATGAATATAAATATAAGTATAAGGTAAGTATAGGATAAGTATAAGATAAGTATAGGATAAGTATAGCATACGTATAGGATCAGTATAAGGTGGGTATAAATAAGTATAAGATTCTATACGGAGTGTAGAGCGAATCTACACTCGCGGAGTGTAGCGCGCAGAGAGCTCACGCTATAAGATCTACTATAAGCCTTTTTCATATATTGAAAACGCTTTAATTCGATCAAGATAAGTATAATAAGTATAAGAATCAATATACATATGCACACCCACCCATTCTACACCGGACAAAAGAAAGTACGCAAAGGACAATCTATAGTAAGCGAAAAGGTGTGTACGTTGTTTTGTCCGGTGTAGATTATGGATGTGGATGTCTATATACACCGCTACCTCTGTTATCGGCTCGGCGGCGGGATCGACTCTACCTCACATTTACAAAAATGGAGGTTGCGCACCATCCTCTCAAGCCCACTCTGCGCAGCTGATGTAGCTGATAGCAGCACCTCTGAAAGCCCTCTCTTATTGTCTAGCATGCTTTGAGCCTCGCACTAGGGCCCGGCGCTTCTCCCACCATGCACTATACCGTTCGATATTCGGCACATAGTGGCGGGTTGTTGCACGCGTGGAGGTCCCGATAATAGAGGTCGCAGTGTATATACGGAAACGGTAATTTTAGACATTCGATTACGCGGAACGATCTTATATCCCGAGTAGAAATATTGTCAGGTTGACCTGATATTTGATCCAGGCCTGATCACGTTGTAGTACGGAGGCCTTATTTGAGGTATGCCTTAATTTGCCTGATCAGGTTGTTGTCAGTCTGTAGTCAGGCAACTGAATATACGGTTTCCTCCAGTTGCCTGATCCGGCTAGCGTCAGGGGATGATCAAGCAACTGGACTTACGGCGTACTTCAATTTGTCTGATCCGGCTAGCTTTAGGCGATGGTCAAGCAACTGGACGTACGGCTTACTTCAATTCGCCTGACCCAGCTAGCTTCAAGCAATCATCACGTAACTGGACTTATACAGTTTGGCGCTAAAAACGTTCCTAACCTCATCTTGTCAAATGCTAGAGAGACACGAGAGAAGCACGAGCATATTAATCACTTTATCCGTGTTTGCTCCTTGGTGCCGTAGCACCGTGACTGTACCGGATGTGTATAATAACCGGACGATGAAATGACGAGTTCTCGATTGTTGAGATTGCCGTATGTATTTGAAGTAAGACACCTGTATATACCACTGTGTCATATTCCATCGATAAATATTTGTTTACTTACTTTTTCAACACCTTCCTATTTTCTTGCATGTGTTTGTTTGCATTCTTTGTGTTATCCACGTGTAGCCATTAACCTCAATTGCCAATACGAACATAACCTCATCTATTTTCTTGCATGTGTTTATTTGCATTCTTTCTGTTGTCTACGTGTAGCCATTAATCGCAATTGCCGGTACAAACATAACCTCATTTGACAGAAACTGGAATTAATGAAATAACACATGAAGAACGGAGATCGCCGCGATTAACAGATATATGATCAGCGAGGAATGACTGGAAATTCTTAAGGATTGGCACGTGGCGGCGCTACCACTATGTAAGTAGATTTATATTTGTTTTGTCCATTGCTTTCATTTTCCTTTACTTAGTCCGTCTCCTTTCTCAGAGGAGAAAGGAGACTGGCAGCGTAGGCCAACCAAATAATAGTAAGTTGACAGCGTCCCGGCTGGAAATTTGTTCAGGCTAGCCAGATTTATAATCAGACCGTGATCAGGGAGGTGTGTGGCGTATTATGGGAATTTTGATTCGGCCGTGAGCCTGCCGTGAACAAGCAGCTACAGGTCAGGCAAACTTATGGCAAACGTGAAAATGGCCATAATGTGGTTTGCCTTATCAGTGCCCTAATATGGCTCTATTAGGAGGCCCATGCATGGCAATGCTCAGGCTAGCGCTAAAGTGGTGGCGCTATCGTTGCTTTTAAAAACTATGCTTGCACGTGTGTCATTGTATACATCGTGTTTGGGTTAAAACTTGACAGTTTTCACGATATATAAAAAGGAGCACATAAAGTGAAAACGTTATGAATCGCAAAGAGAGGAAGCGGTATTTGACACGGCTGCGTGTTAGAAGATGTCGTTCGGAGAAAAAAGTTGACGAGTCCCGATCATCGGTACAAGTACTAGGTATGTATAACCTTACTTTTTTCAACTTTTACAAACTTTATCCATTTTTATACACTTGGGTATAGAATAATATCAATATAAAATATAATTCAAAAAATGAAAATGTTATACGTTGTTTTGTTTACGAAAAATTTGAATAGTCACAGATAGAGGCCCGAATGATAAAATTCAAGATCAGGAAAGTCTTCATAAAACTATCAACAAACAAAATCATAATGCCAGCAGAGAAGATTCGAACACCAGCAAAGAAGATCTCCATGGCAGCGGAGAGGGTTCTAATGGCAGCGAAGAAGATCCTCATGTCAGCGGAGAGAATCTCAACCCCAGCGAAGAAGATTTCCATGTCAGCGGAGAGGGTTCTAATGGCAGTGAAGAAGATCCCCATGTCTCACCATCCCCATCCCCATGTTCAGAAATATATGTTTTGTCGTCAAACTGTTCAGATGTAACTTGGTGTTAAATATTCAATAAACAAAAAAAGTTTTATGTTATTCGTTTTGTATATTTTCTATAATACATCCGATCAGGCAGCCGTATGCACACCATCATAAGGCGCCAGGATAACAGCCCAATCAGGCTGCCAGATTCGGGCGTAATCAGGCTGCCAGATCCCGCCGTTATCAGGAACAGCGTTACATTTCTGTTCCCGCCCTGATCAAGTAGCCATCCTGACGCCATATAACGGCAGTCAGGCAACCTGATCCGAGCGTGATTAGCTCCATAACTAAATTTCCAGCCGGGGTAGTTCAATCCGGTAAATGTGATGCCATCGGTGCAGATTAGCCCGGACATCGTAGGCCAACCGAATACTGATTCAGTTAACGTAATGCCATAGATGCAGGTTAGTCCATTCGAAATGCACTTCGAATGGACATTACATTTACTAAACTATACTACGCTGTCAATTTACCACTATTTGGTTGGCTTACGCTGTCCAGGCTAATCTGCACCGATAGCATCACATTCACCGGACTGAACTACGCTGTCAACTTACCATTGTTCGGTTGACCTACGCCGTACGCGCTAACCTGCATCGATGGCATCTCATTCACCGGACTGATCTACCCTATGACCTTTGTTCGGCTTTGCCTTCGCTGTCTACGCCACTTCTTTACTTGGCCTCGATCATTGACAACCATCGTCTCTGGATTCAAAGCCGTCAAAGCATCGGGTTCAAATTTTTTTTTACCGAGATGACATTTTTTGTTTGTTTACGGTTGTACATCATCTACGGTAGCCTATAATGTGCATGCATACGTTATATAGATATATATGTAGACATTGATTCCTAGGTGGGATACATATTTTTGTATTTTTCAGCGGCTGTTATTCCGAAATACAAGGAACACGGAATAGAAGTTCTTTCGAAGCAAATTGGACAATCCGTTGGAACCGTATTTAATTCAGCAAAAGATTGGAACTAGCTTCGAGCGTCGCGGAAAAACACCGAACAGAACGAACAATGTGACGTTCCCTAAAAATGTCTGTTCATAAAAACGTTGAGCTTCATTCAATTTATTTATGAAGTTCCTTGAGTTTTTGTTTAAAAAATATCTGAGTTTATTCCGGGATGACTAGTAGAATACGGTGGGGAATGTAATAAGGGGGAAGACTTCGTACAGTGAAATCTACGATTATCGAAGTTGATTTTAAGTTTTTCTATACCAACTATGAGACAAAATGTTATTTGTTTTCCACATAGATCTATGTGATAAATAAAAATTTATATTTAGTTTGAAAAGTAAATGGTCAGCGTTATTTATTATTTCGTGGCTTTTTCTATTTTGAATATACGTGGTATTTTTTATTTCCGGAATAAATAGGACATCCTGAGCAGGGCTTTATTTCATTATCCTGACTAGGCTATGATTTTTCACTTCGATAATCATGATTATTCGTGAAAAATTAAGCTCTGATCAGCCCTTAATTCTTTACCTTGATCAGGTCATGATTTTTTACGCTGATCTGGCCTTGATTTTGTACCGTGATCAGGCCTTGATAGTTTACCCTAATGAGGCCTTGATTTTTTATCCGGATTAGACGGAAGTCAGGGATTGTGTTTAACGGAGACTTTGTCCTTGAAAGCAGCGGGAGATGTTGGCGGCTCAACATGAGCAGCTAGAAGAAGAGGAGGGATGCCTCTATGGACCAGGCATTGCCGATTAGCGGTAATTATAAACACATTACAAAACTTTAAACGCGTTTTTCTCGAAAACACGTTTTTAAAAATGGCTGACATTCTCCTGACCGCTGTAATTAACATATCGACCTGAAATTTGGAGAGCATACTCAGAAAATATGTCTTCACGGAATGACGGATCGTTTTTTCGATAGATACATTTTTGCATTTATTATTTATCTTTTTATGCGAAAAAAACGCGAAAATATGATTTTTTTTTAATTGCCGCGATTTTCCGAAATTTGTACTAAACGAAAAACCCATCCGTCATTCCATGACCAAAGGGTCACAGATTGATAATATGCTTTGAATTTGTGTTTCAGATCAACAAAGAGGGGGCAGTGATGTCAGCCGTTTACCTCCCGCGATTTGAGGACCTGTTTTCGTGGAGTTGCAACGGCCGCCATTTTGGTTTAAAAAAAAAAAAATTTTAACGTTCTGTATATCATGAATAAAAGCAAGAAAACAACCGCACTCAAAAAGCTTTACACGTTTCCTTTAAAAAAGAATAAAATGTAAACACCTGAAATATGGCACTCCAAGGACAAAGTCTCCCTTAAAAAATGATCAGGGCTTCATAAAAAATCCTGATCAAGGCTGGAAAAAGAAATCAGGATGCCTGATCAGGTGTTCATTGTAGCTGGAGCAAGATTTCTACTTGGGTAGTAATCAGCTGGCTGCATACTTAATATTGCCGACCCTAATTTCCTAAGATTCATCTTTAAATAAATATAAAGACGTATTAAACTATATAGACTTTTAATATGTATAAATTATATAGTATTATTTATATAGTATTAAACTATATAATATAAAGACGTTTTCAATATAGAGGTCATTTCGAGGACCGTCCCATCCACAAAATTAACGCTACACTTAAACAAAATTTAAGGACCGACTTCGAAACAGCTCGATGTACATGGCAGCCATCAATATTACATAGACATTACGGGTTTATTAACCCCTTTTTTCGAATAAGCTCGTCTTTCTTTTTCTTCCACGTCCGTCCTTATATCTTACTGCGCCCAGCTTGGTAAACTTCGCACATATTTTCCTCACTGCACCTTCACTTACTTCATATTCCTTTTTTCGATTTCCCTATTAGATAGACCTGTTTTTGTCTCTAACAATCTGATTGCTGGCTTGAATCGAAATTTTCGGCATTGCGCACTTTTTAATGCCTGTTCTTTTTATCATCTTCATACACATATTAGCACAAATACCGAAATTACACAGGTGCGTACTTTTTAGGTCTAGTACTGCATATATGGATTTGACAGCTTCTGTATATGGTATATATATATATATATATCCATATATATAGAGGGAAAGAGCGAGAACAATTGAAAAGGTATATATAGACACGTGCGAATAGCGTGCGGTGTATTTAAGCGTCCAGTAGATGTTTATTGATGCTGTCCTCCGCTCCCGCGACGAAGTCAAGCCGTTACACTCGGATCATTAGCATCCGTCATCGAGTAGAACAGCCCGCGCGCGGGCGAGACCCGCGTACGGCGCGTATACCACCAGGATTACTATAGACATGTATATATCGGGTTTCATGAATCTCGCCTTTAACAGCCAGCGCGGGAGAGGTAGAGAGGGAAAGTGTGCTTGTGTGCATGAGTGAGGGAGAGAGAGAGGAGAAAAAAGTTGGCCGGTTCGCTCTTTGGACGAGAGACGATTGGATTACGGGTTGTCACGTTTTTTTCCTCACTTATAATATTAAATTTTTATTGACGTGTTTTTATTGGGGTCCTGGATGTTCGATGCTCTCATATGCAGATATAGAGAATTTAATCGTTCATATACAGACACATACACAAATGTACATGTATATATATACATGTGTGTACTTGCGTGTGTAGATGGACAATAAAATCCTCTATATCTGTATATATATATATACACATGCATACATGAAAAAAAAAAAATTTTAATGTCTATTATAAATATACAATCTTGGTCAAAAGTATAAAGGATCTTTGAAAGTCTTGCGTATTCGCAAATAATATTGAAGGGAGTAAAATAGTAACGCAGAAAAATGTTCAATACCGATTTACGTTGACATTTAATCAATGTTTGGTTGGACCATCTTTGACTTTGATGACTGCAGTAATGGACTCGGGGCGATGGGCATAGAACTAAGGCGCACTCCTGAGACTATTTTTACCCATTCTTGTTGCAACCCATTTTAAGCTTTTCTTTTGATGTTGCAATTTGGTTTTGAAGGCTTAGCTTCAGAGTAGGCCATAAATGATCAATGGGGTTGAGATCTGGGAACTGTATCAGCCACTGGAGAGGTTCCACTTGATTATCTACAAACCACCTCGTGGTTGCGGCACATTTGGGGCAGGGTACATTGGAATTTGGTAGATTCCGTGTTACCAGCTCTGAAAATCTTCGGAACGGAAGGTACGAATCCAATTTCGAGTATAATTATGTACTTTTTGGGATCCACGCGCCCTTTACACAAGAACATTTCAATCTCACCACTTGTCGTCATATGACCCCAAATATGTCAAATATGACAATATTGTATTCCACGCATAACCTCCATGTTTGCACCTTATATTAAGAATAAAATATTCGAGATTTTCAAATGAAGGATACGTTTTAATAAAAGATCCAAATGTCAGGTCATTTTGAGACTCCCTTGATCTTGGTTTCTGAATACACAATATCGGATACACGATCTTGACTTAAAAGTTGGATTCGTCGGACGAAATTATTTTGAACCAATCTGTCTCCCGAGCTTCAATCTTTCTTTGGACCGATCCGCCAGAGATGTAGCTTTGTTCACCTCGATCTCCAGCGATTGGAATGACGAACAGTCATTTTGATACGTCTTAGGCCGTGTTGCACAGCGCAACGTGAAAAGTTTACGTCCTTCACTACTTGCGCTTTTTTATTGCCTTAAGGGGTTACCCCCACTTGCGATTATGAAAAAATCGATTTTTTTTAATTGCATTTTTTTGAAGTATAAGTATCTGAGAATAGATGGCTCTATGAGTATAGGAATAGATGACTCTATGTAAGTTTACAAAAAAAAATATTTTCTTCGTGTAAACTGAAAATGAAACTTTAAACCCCTTTTTCTCAAAATGGCATTTCTGAAGTCGGTGACCAAGATTACTCGAACACTAATGAACCGATCTTCTTGAAATTTTGCAGGCTTATTTAATACATAAAAATGTAGTCTTTAATCGTTCGATTTTTTTTTCGAAAAAAAATAGCCGTTTTATAGCCAAAAAATGGCCGTTTTTTTCGTTAAAATCGAACCATTAACTTTGACTGTCCGCCATTTTGTGAAAAATGAATATTTTTTAAAATCCGTCGATTAAAGACTAGTTTATACTTATATTTGACTAAATCCATCCGCATTTTTTTTTCAGATGATCCACTTCGCCGCAATGTTGGTCACCGCAAACCGTGTATATAAAAACATTATTTCATTGACGGCCATTTGCCACTAAACAATGTAATCTTTTTCAATAAAAAAATTACTGAAAGTTCTTCAAGGTGTGTTCTTTAAGATGGTATATTGATCGATTAAAAAAGTTTTGTAGTTTTCTTTAAAGAAATTCATGAAAAAGGCCTTTTTGCGCTACAAGTGGGGGTAACGCCTTAATCGATAGATAAACTGTCCAAGAATATATTTTCAAAGTTACAGAGGCCAATAGTAAATATGTTCGAAGATACAAGGCCAAACGCAGAGAAACGATTGATATTTGATATTGATTTGTCCTCCTGTTGAAAATTTTGAATCGCTTTTTCTCCAGTTTTCATTTTCACGATTTTTCCAAATTGGCGGGCGTGATGGGAAAAAAACTAAACGACCTGTTGAATCAAACCAAAGTTTATGTTCTTCAGTATGAAAATCTCTTCTGAGTGAATTTAAAGTCATTGATAAGTCTTTTTAAATAATTTTTATAGCACGTTAAAGTGTTTTTTTAACACATTTTTTTTCCAACCTGAGAAAAGTTATAATTTCACAATTTTTCAGCTTTTCCTAGTTCACCCAGAAGAAAAATATATGACAATTGAATTTTTTTTGGTTTCTTTGTTTCCGTCAAGAAATACGAGATGCATCTTTCCCGCCGATTGGGGACTGCAAGACGCACATGGAATAGGCTCATAAATCTGCAGTCATTTATTCTTTCACGTTGACATTTTTTTATATATTCCAAATATACATGAAAAGATACCTCAATGTTTACTGGGCTCACTTGTTTTTTTCCCTTCTCAAAAAATTCCCGAAAAAATGCTTTTTTGGACCTTTTAATTCAGGCTTTCACCGTAACTGTTCCTTTTCGAGTAATACTCGGTGCCCACAACTGTGTGTCAAGGGCCTACACGTAGTTCAAATGTTGCAAAATATCGTTTTTTTTGACGGATTCGCATAGTACAACATTGAAAAAATGTTGCCTGAAAAATTTAAGTCTATTCGTTCAAAGTTGAGGGAGTTATGGTGGTTTGTAGGTTGTAGGTCCCGCGAACCGTCAACCTCAACTTCAAATTTTACAAACTTCTGTTACATATAAAAAAGGAGGACTTGAAAGGAGGATTTCTTTTTTCGATGCATAATTTGGTTTTAATCAACGAAAATAGAGCACTTTTTTCACCGAAAATGAAAACGTTCACTTTGGAACGATGCCGTTTTTTCAAACTGCGTTTTCCGCAAAACATATTGTATCTACCACACATAAAAGTATTTTACCATACAAAAATTGTAAAAGATACCCAAAACCATACTCTTTAATATAAACAAAAATAAATTTGAAAACCTGCATACGTTTTCCCAAAACAAATCCACAAAAATTCGTCTTTTTTCCGGCCGAAAGCTAGTCGCAACCCGTCAAGGCTGGAGTCACAATTAAAAGTCCAAAAAAGCATTTTTTGGGAATTTTTTAGAAGGAGAAAAAAACAAGTGGGCGCAGTAAATATTGAGGTATCCTTTCATGTATTATATTTTTGAAATGTAAAAAAAAATTCAACATGAAACAATAAATGACTGCAGATTTATCAGCCTATTCCATGTACGTCTTGCCACTGCAGTCCCCAATCGGCGGGAAAGATGCAGCTCGTAATTCTTGACTGAACCAAATAAACCAATAAAATTTTCAATCGTCATATATTTTTCTTCTGGGTAAATTAAGAAAAAGATGAAAAAATCGTGAAATTATAACTATTCTCAGCTTTGAAAAAACGTGTTTTAAAAAAACACTTTAAAATGCTATAAAAATCATTTAAAAATACTTTTTCTACGACATTTTTAATTCACTAAGAACAGATTTTCATACTGAAGAAAATAAACTTTGGGTTGATTCAATAGGTCGTTTAGTTTTTTTGCTATTACGCCCGCCAATTTGGGAAAATCGTGAAAATGAAAACTGGAGAAAACGCACTTCAAATTTTTCAATAGGAAGAAATATCAATCGCTTCTCTGCTTTTGGCCTGGCACCTTCGAAAATATTTACAATTGGCCTCTGTAACTTTGTAAATATATTCTTGGATAGTTTATCTATCGATTTAAGGAATTAAAATTTTTTTCTGACTTTCTAATTCAGGCTCCTTAATCCACTCGAGGCTCATGCATACGAGAAAGAAAACTTACCGCTGACGCAAGAAAATCAAGATGCCATGCACTTTTGGTCAAGCCTGTATATATACAAGGGTGGACGAGAAAGTTTTCGACCTGACCACAATGGCACAAACTACCAGTCAAATTTCAATACTCATTAATATCCATATGTACATATAGGTACGCGATATTTAACTGCACATGCACTGAGCAAAAACAAGGCTCGCCGATAGTATCGCGTCTGAATTGTTTTTTAAACGTGATTTTTTTCATTTAGTTTTTATTTCCATTTATCCCAATAAGGAAACTTCATATTTTTGGTCATAGCAACTTTTACAGATTTTAAAATAAAAAACGTGGTTCAAAAACATTTCGCGAGGCAAACACAATTTACGTAAATGTATTTATCTCAACTTTTTGCACAACGGCCATGCTTGTTTTTGAGATAAATAGTATTTCTTTTGCAAAGGTTTAGAATGTATATTAACTGATAAGAAAGATTTCTTCGTCGATTATAACCTATTTATTTCCATGATTTTCGCCATTAGAACCACCACATTTTCATTCTGTTAAAAAATCGCACGTCATTTTAGTTCGCTTGCGAAATTAATTATTCCTAATGATTGCAAACAGGATGAACACGATCAATACTGTTTACATATTCGTATATTAATTATTAGATGTTGGAATTAATTCGTAGCGTTTTACAAGAGATGGCGTAGGTAGTACAGTATTTCGTTGTTACCGACAGTAATGTATTCATCGTGAAACAGCTATCTTCGAATGTCATTTGCTGCACATAACCTCTTTTTGAATCGAAAATAACAACACTTTATAATTTATTGAATATGTCAAAATTTGTGCCGAATAAAGTGTTTTTGCGGGGAGTTTTAACTTCCCGCTATTTCCCCGGTTTTTTGCATCGAATTATCACTAGTGATGAAAAATGGATGCATTACGACAATCCAAAGCGCAGAAAGTCATGGGTTAAGCCCGGCCAACCATCAAAGTCAGTGGCAAAGCCGAATATCCATGGGTCTAAGCTCCTGCTCTGTATTTGGTGGGATCAGATTGGTGTGATTTATTATGAACTGCTGAAACCGAATGAAACCATAACTGGGGATCGCTACCGACTGCAATTGATGCGCTTGAGCCATGCATTGAAAGAAAAACGGCCGGAATTTTCCGAAAGACACGGCAAAGTCATTTTGCTGCACGACAATACTCGTCCGCACGTCGCAAAATCGGTACAAACATATCTGGAAACACTCGAGGCGGTCCTCTAGTTTCTCGGGTCGAAAAAATCGATTTTTTTTTTTCATAAATCACATCTACAACATGTGTAGAAAATGTGTGCCAAAGGATTTTTCGATTTTCGAAGTGGTTCACAAGTTACGGCCCGGGAATGGAGCAGGTATACGGAGCAGGTATACTTTCAAACGCGTTTTTCTCGAAACACCATTTTTCGAAACGGTGACCACGATATTTCAGAAACTACTGCACAGATCTTGTTCAAATTTATACAGCATCTTTAATATATTATAAGCCAGCGATTGAACTACCAGGTGTGTAAGTATGAAACCGGAATTTTTGTACAGAAAAAACACGTTTATTGCAATGATATGATACAAAGTAACTTATTCAAAGTATTGTCCGTCGCTATCTATACATTTTTCCCATCTTTCTGGCAATTTGTGGATTCCGCGCCAAAAGAACTGTTGCTCTTTTGAGGCAAACCAGTCATCGAGCCATTTTCGTACATCTTCGTGAGAAGTAAAGCGCTGCTCAGCAAGTGCGTGTCCCATCGATGCAAACAAGTAGTAATCGGATGGGGCAAGGTCCGGTGAGTAAGGCGCGTGCTGAAGAATCTCCCAACGAAACGACTCTATCGTTTCCTGGACCTGTTTTGCTTTGTGTGCTGGTGCATTGTCATGCAGCAAAATCACCTTGTCTTGTCTTTGTTGGTATTCTGGTCGTTTTTCACGCAAAACTCGATCCAAATCGGTCATTTGTTGTCGGTAGCGTTGAGTATTGACAGTTTCCCCAGGTTTCAGCAGCTCGTAGTAGATTACGCCCTTCTGATCCCACCAAACACACAGCATCGTCTTTCGTCCGTAGCGGTTTGGTCTTGCCGTCGATGTTGATGGTTCACCCGGAGTAACCCATGACTTTTTGCGCTTAGGATTCTCGAAATATATCCACTTTTCATCGCCAGTCACAATTCGATGGAGAAATTACTTTCTTTTGAACCTGGCGAGCAGCATTTCGCATGATGTTTTGCGGTTTTCCTGCTGTCTTTCGTTGAGTTCATGTGGAACCCATTTCCCCACCTTTTGTATCTTTCCCATGGCTTTCAACCGAAGGGAGATGGCTTCTCGGGTCACCTTTAACTGATCCGCCAGTTGTTGTTGTGTTTGAGCGTCGTCTTCGTCCAACAAGGCTTGCAGGTCAGCGGCTTCAAACTTTTTCGGTGGTCTTCCACGTTCTTCGTTCCTCACGTCAAAATCGCCACTTTTGAACCGTTTGAACCACTCGAAACACTGTGTTTTACCGAGAATATGCTCACCAAACGCCTCCACAAGCATTCGATGCGATTCGGCTGCGGTTTTCTTCAGATGAAAACAGAAAAGTAGTGCTGTCCGCAAATCGTAATTTGTTGGCACAAAACTCGACATGTTTATCTCTAATAAACTAATGCTACTGAATGAAACTCGTGTTATTGTGAGTTGGAAATCATTGTCGGATATCAATACAATAACAAGACACCGCTGACGTGATGTGTCGGTAACTGCATCGACATCTAGCGCCACCTATGGGCAAATTCCGGTTTCATACTTACACACCTGATAGGATTATCATGATTGCTTCGATAGTTTTTTTTGTACGAGCGAAAAACTTAAGAAAAAATGAGTCAAAAATAGAATGTAATTTTCAAAAGTGTATAAAAAAGTCAATTTTTGTAATTTAGAATTCACTCTAGTTCAATCGCTAGTCTTAAATATGAAGATTAAAATGCCGTTTGGTTTTTTGATTTCAGATAAGCAGAACAGCCGCAATCTTGGTCACCGTCAAGCACCTCTTTTATTTGATGTCTTCCTGTCGGCCACTATAACGTTTATTCTATTATATATTTTGACTTCAAAAAATTTGTAAAGCTTATTTGAATGTTAATAAAGATTATGCGAAAACAATGAGATTGATTATTTCGATGCTTTGCCCTTAAAAAATTATTGAAAAAGCCGTAAAAAAACAGCCGAGAAACTAGAGGACTGCGTTAAATGGGAAGTCCTACCCCACCCGCCGTATTCTCCAGATATCGCTCTTTCTGATTACCATTTGTTTCGTTCGATGTCTCATAGCCTGTCTGAGCAGAAGTTCAGTTCTTACGAAGATTGTCAAAAATGGGTCGATTCGTGGATTGCATCTAAAGACGTGGCGTTCTTCCGACGTGGTATTCGTACCCTGCCTGAAAGGTGGTCCAAAGTAGTAGAAGCGAGTGTAGAAAAGTAGTAGAAGCGAGCGATGTCTTTTTTATTTTCATTCAAATTTAATATTTTTTCTTCATTAAAAAAACGCTACGAATTAATTCCAAGTCCTAATAGCTTCTTATAAGATAATATGAAGTCGAGGTTAATCATCACGAGTCACGATAATCCAGAAAACTTATGTTTTCAATAGGATATATTTTTTTTGTAAACGCATCAAACGAATGTACAAGTTATAAATGAATAATTAATAAGTAGATTTCTTGTACACAGAAATTTCCCGTGAATCAATCGAAAAATCGAGAGACTAAAGTCTGTAAGTGTGCGAGAGAGAGAGAGAGAGGGGGGGCGGAAAAATAAGTTAGGAAAAGAGAAAGAGACAAAAGATTTTTACGTTCGTATTCCGTGTCTGGAGCTCGTTACGGAACCTCGGCGACTGCAAAATCAGCAGTGGAGACGTCGAGCCGAGGGGCGAGATGGAAAGAGATTACAAGAGAGGAATCTATTCGCGCGTTACTGACTATACATCCAAGTTTAACCGCAGTAGAGACGAGTCTTCACTCACGGGAATTTCAAAAAGGAACAAAAAACGAAACCGCTCAGCAAAGAACATTTATGACCAATGCGTTCGAATTGAACAGCGAGAAATACCAGTGAGATACGTATAGGGTGTCTCAAAATGACCTGACATTTTAATTGATTGATAGAACGCATTATTTATTTGAGAAGTCCGAATATTTTTATTTTAATCTAAGGGACAAACATGGAGGTTATGTGTGGAGCGCAATATCCGATAAATGGCAGCCTCGTCCCTGTTTGCAAACGTCCCAAAGCTTCCTTCAGCTCCGGAATGGTCTGTGGATCATTGGCATACACTTTTCCTTTCAGAAAACCCCAAAGAAAGAAGTCCAATGGCGTTAAATCGCATGATTTTGGTGGGCAATTCACATCGCCGCGGCGCGAGATATCACGACCATGAAACTGAGTCTGTAATAATTATGCAGTACCAATGCAGGAAATAACAATTTCGATGCGTGTTAGAGTGGCACAAATTTGAGCTCTATTTTTTTCCTTTTTCTCATCATCCAATTTCACTCACATTTCACTCATCACAGTTTCTATTTGGCATGCTTGATCAATCATTTTTTTATGCCAATGAATTTGCTCCAGCGTTATGATAAAAGTATGTATGGTGGCACAAATTTAGGCACAAATTTTTTTGTTCTTTTTTCTCACCATCAAATTATCTGCTTTAAAGAAAGAAAAAATTGTCGCGAAAGCTGCGAGCGGTCAAAAAATATTTAGAGATCACTGAAGCTTCCCAAAAATGTTCATTTAAAAATCGATTTTGTTTCCTCCACTTTTCAACTATGAATTTGCGCTTGATAATTTTTAAATTAACCTCGCGAAAGCTCTAGCCGGCCAATGAATATTTAGCGGTTGCTCAAGAGCTTCGCAATTTCCAATTTTTCAAAAGAATTAATTACTTTTTCTTTAACAACAGCCGTAATACAGTAATACATAATAACACATATCGTCTAATTGTTGTTTCTTACAAATAGTTATAATAAATTATTCAGAAAATGTAACCATTAGCTGTTTATTTAGTTTTTATGCTACAAGGAATTATAGTGCATGCGAGATTTATTTTTTGGCCGAAATTCTGAATTTCGAAAACCTTGAGCGACCACTAAATATTCATTGGCCGGATAGAGCTTTCGGGAGGTTAATTTTTAAATTATAAAGTGTAAAATTCATGGGTGAGAGCTGGGTGGACGAAAAAAAAATAAAAAATTGATTTTTCAATGAAAACTTTAATTTTTGGGAGACTTGAGCGACCTCTAAATATTTTTTGACTGCCCGCAGCCTTCATGAACATTTTTTCTTTCTTTAAGGCGTTACCCCCACTTATAGCGCAAAAAAGGCCTTTTTCATGATTATTTAAAAGAAAACTACAAAACTTTTTTAGTCGATCAATATACCATCTTAAAGAACACATCTTGAAGAACTTTCAGTAATTTTTTGATTGAAAAATATTACATTGTTTAGTGGCAAATGGCCGTCAATGAAATAATGTTTTTATATACATGGTTTGCGGTGACCAACATTGCGGCGAAGTGGATCATCTGAAAAAAAAAATGCGGATGGATTTAGTCAAATATAAGTATAAACTAGTCTTTAATCGAAGGATTTTAAAAAATATTCATTTTTCACAAAATGGCGGACAGTCAAAGTTAATGGTTCGATTTTAACGAAAAAAAAACGGCCGTTTTTTGGCTATAAAACGGCCATTTTTTTGGAAAAAAAAATCGAACGATTAAAGACTACATTTTTATGTATTAAAGAAGCCTGCAAAATTTCAAGAAGATCGGTTCATTAGTGTTCGAGTAATCTTGGTCACCGACTTCAGAAATGCCATTTTGAGAAAAACGCGTTTAAAGTTTCAATTTCGGTGTACACGAAGAAAATATTTTTTTTGTAAACTTACATAGAGTTATCTATTCCGGGCCCATACAGAAGTATGGGCCCGGATACTTATACTTCAAAAAAATGCAATAAAAAAAATCGATTTTTTCAAAATCGCAAGTGGGGGTAACCCCTTAAAGAAGATAATTTCATGGTGAGAAAAAGAAAGTGCTCAAATTTGTGCCACCTTAGTGCGTATACTGGGATGTATTTTTATTTAATTATGGACGAAAATCAGTTAATTGTTAAATATTCGGGTTCGTGAAAAGAATACCTTAAGATTGGATTTTGGTGGGTTTGAAAATTCATTTCTGCTGTCGCAGGCAATGGAGCGTGGGTTATAAACTTCACAGGTGTATGCGTGCGTTCGTGCGCGTGTGTGTGTGCGTGCGTGCGTGCGTGTGTGGTGTGGTATGTGTGTGTGTGTGTGTGTGTGTGTGCGTGTGTGTGTGTGTGTGTATGTGCATGTGTGCGTGTGTGCGTGTGTGTGTGTGTATGTGTGTGTGTGTGTGTGCGTGTGTGCGTGTGTGTGCGTGTGTGTGTGTGTGTGTGTGTGTGTGTGTGTGTGTGTGTGTGTGTGTGTGTGTGTGTGTGTGTGTGTGTGTGTGTGTGTGTCGAATATAGACGAAATGTGGAAAAAGGCGTCGAATGCCCTCTACGACCTGGTGCAACCCGGGAGATATATGTTCATATCGGTGTTCAGCTTCTAATTAACGTGGGTTTGTTTGGCCAAAGGTTTATCGTGTCGTTGCCCCTTGCTATGCATATATATACACACCCGAAAAATCACGTGGGCTAACTAAATCCTTTATTGAGGGATGCCAACGAATTATTTACGGAAAACACGGAATCCTACACTGCGATGACTGAATAGTGTTTTCAACCATATTTTTAATATAATTCATAATTCCCTGAGGGGACAATTATATTCCAGAGGCATAGTTACTGCGAAAGGTATAGTACCTACTGCTTATATATATTTTAGCAGTTGCATAAATTATGCACATACTACCAATCTTACAAGCATACGTTTAGTGTTCAGTGTTATAGTACTGTAGGTTTTCATTAAATGGATATTTCCGGACACTGTCAAAAATTCACTTCCCCAGAATCCTAATAGTGAACAGGACTAAAATATATATATGTACATTGATTAAAAACATTGCCTGTGATTTGCGACGATATTTATAGTGATTTGTACCATTTCATAAAATACGAGCTGCTATATGAGTATATGGTGTGTTATTCATCAAATGTATAGAATATTTTATAAATCAAAAATAAAATAAAATACGCAACTGAGAGTTGTACCTTGATAATTTTTCATTATAATTGTTCTTTGCCTTACCTCCGGTAATGATTTATTTCTAAGGAAATATTTCGTCTACACTTAGAATCGAACCTACAATCTACCTGCTCATCTTCTGCTTATTCTACGCAAGCTGCCACTACGCTATCCAGAGCTTGTGATATCTTGATCGCAGACATAGGATAACAGACAATACGAAGCCGTGGTTGTTCCAACTGCAAATGATTTACGTATTCTCTATAAGTATCATTTTTTTTTCGAAATGTAACTTTTCATAAGGTATTCTAACAAATTATACTCGACAAACGGTAACATTAACCATATGAATTGTACAAACTTGAATAGAATAGTAGAAGTTTACAGTAGGGGAGAAGCACCATATATCGGAGAGTCGATTAATATCGGATAGTGGACTATCTCGAGTTTTCCTGTAGCGACATCTGTTTTTGATTTCATACACTAATTACTAGTCGTAAGATGTCGCCACTGCAAAACTTTTGGTTGCCTAAGAACAAAAATGGCACAACAGTGAACTGTTGTTACTTTTCGCCGGCGTGAAAAAATATTGTATGGGTTAAAAAGTGTTGTTTTCGTTTAGTAAGTCCAAATGATTTATGTTTTTGTAATTTTTTATGCATTTTATATATGCATTCAGTTTACTAAATAAATATATAATGTTCGCAAACATAGCAATATGTGCTAAAATATTACTGTTCATATTCGGCAATGTCAAAGATTAAGGCGGGCAACCACTTTAGGAGACCGAAAATTGGATGATTTTTTGGATTTTTTTTATTGGGAAAAAAACGCAACTCTGACAATAATTTATTTATATTTTCATACATCTCTGGTAATTTTTTCAAGTTATTGCATGCATTAATTAAGGTGTAATCCGCTGTGTCCCTTGGCGTCTCCTCATCGTCGTTGTCGATTTGCGAGAATTGTGCAGCTCGCAATTCGCATCTGAAATACTCCAACAAATGTTTATACATTCTTGAAATGTTTTTTAAGAACATGAACCTAAATTTTGAAAAAAAAATCGAGAATTGAATGTTGGAACGTGTTTGAAAAAAAATGATCGATTTTTAGCATTTTCCCCCGGCATTTTGCAATAATAAATATCTTTTGAATAATCTAATCTTCCCAAATTTAGGTTCATGTTTTAATAAATTATGTCATGTAAAGGCGTTTCAAATTTGAAGATGATCCATGAATTCGTTTTTGAGTCATGATTCCCGCAAATTGAAAAAATCTCGTTTCGAGAAAAACGCGATTGAAAGTTTTAGTATATGTAAATCGCTGCGCTACCTGTTCTCACTAAATCATCTATCACTTGGTCACTTTTCAATATTTTAACTCGAATTTTTTTTCACATATTCTCGAATATGTACACGCGGAGAGTCTTTATAATTTATATACATACCGTTAGAAGGAATCCGAATATCGTTTTGAAATTTTCAGGGTGTATTCTTAAGATATTTTGCTAACGATTTATGAAAAAAAATTGATTTATTTAAGCATCTAAAGTGGTTGCCCGCCTTAATATCGGACACTTAATCGAGCCTAATATTGGATATCCGTTTGTGCTAAAATGTTTCTACTTAATGAAACATTAACTCATAAAGATTGATTGTTTGATAATAATTGCAAAGTTAAAACAATAAACGTATTATTTTATAACTATAAAATAAATAAAAATTGTAAAATATGTCTTATTTTATATGAAAATAAGACATATAACTGAAAAGAAAATAAGACAAATAAGACATAACCGACTGAATATAATCATTTATAACCAATTAAACGAGAAAATCGCAAAAAAAAACAGGCTAATTGTTCGGAAGTCACTTACGTAAAGAATTACTGACTTTTCTCTCAGTGTAGATTATTTTAAGGGAGCCTTTTTCCTTGAAATTTTCAAAAAATCAATTTGAGCTCAACAAGAGCAGCTAGAAGAAGAGGAGGGATGCCTCTATGGACCAGGCATTGCCGATTAGCGCTAATTATAAACACATTTGTGTAAACACATTACAAAACTTTGAACGCGTTTTTCTCGAAAACACGTTTTAAAAAATGGCTGACATTCTCCTGACCGCTGTAATTAACATATCGACCTGAAATTTGGAGAGCATACTCAGAAAATATGTCTTCACGGAATGACGGATCGTTTTTTCGATAGATACATTTTTGCATTTATTATTTATCTTTTTATGCGAAAAAAACGCGAAAATTCGATTTTTTTAAAATTGCCGCCATTTTCCGAAATTTGTACTAAACGAAAAACCCATCCGTCATTCCATGACCAAAGGGTCACAGATTGATAATATGCTTTGAATTTGTGTTTCAGATCAACAAAGAGGGGGCAGTGATGTCAGCCGTTTACCTCCCGCGATTTGAGGACCTGTTTTCGTGAAGCTGCAACGGCCGCCATTTTGGTTTTTTTTTCGAAAAAAAATTTTTTTAACGTTCTGTATATCATGAATAAAAGCAAGAAAAAAACCGCACTCAAAAACCTTTACTCGTTTCGTTTAAAAAAAATAAAATGTAAACACCTGAAATATGGCACTCCCAGGACAAAGTCTCCGTTAAGAATCATTCGATGCATCGAACAACCGAATACTCCGAACAATTGACTACATCATCGTATCATCTCAATGTTACGTTTTCCACCTGAGAATAAACAGTTTCGTTGATCCGCGTAATTTTTTCTTCTCTCTCTACACTGATGCTACATACCATTTTACAGTGCATGTCATATATTGCCTTACCACAGCAATGTACATGTTCTGTACGGCACGATTGTCTTCAAATACGTGTCTACACACGACGTGCTATCCGTCGTCTGTGTTAAGGCACAATATATCGCATATATTGTAAAATAGTACGCAGTATCAGTGTATATACCGCGTTAAGGCAGGAGACTATGAAGCATTGGGAGAGCTGGACCACCCTAAGTATCGGGGGATCATGCTAAACGCCGCGTGAGATCAAAGGAAACCGACGGGAATCCGGTGGCGACCTATCATAATAATTTGGCCGCAGCTCGCGCCTCTTTGTATTAGGATAGAGGAGCCGACGGCCTTAAAAAAAAAAAGGAAAGAAGGAAGCAAAAAAAGAACAAGCCACTCGACTCGAGCTCGTCCACAACGCTAAATTGAAGCTAAAAGGACTCTAAAATGGTTTTACCGATCTTCGAGAGAACGAACACCGCTAGGTGGATAAGGCGCGTTCCAACGTCCTCTCTCCCCCCCCCCCTCTCTCTCTCTCTCTCTCTCTCTCTCTCTCTCTGTATACGGCTTGTGTTACGATGCAATCACGCACGCAGGTATACATCTAATCCCCTGAACGGCTAACCGGCTGTGCGAGTAGAGAGAGAGTGAGAAAGAGACGGGGGGGGGGGGGGGGGGTATCGTGTCCAGCACGAAAATCGTGAAGACACCCTCGGGGCTTCAGCCTCATCGGGAGGATCATCACTGATTCGCGTATTACGGTCAATCTGATGTCAAATCAGCGGGACCTCCCAGAGACATCGTCTACCCTCATGAGGACTGGAGATCCTGATCACCTCGGACCGAGGCTACTCAGGAGCGCAACACATTTGAAAAATTTGCAGGATTTTGAACAATAATCACGAATCTCAACGATACTGGATCCGTAATTCTTGCAAGTGCTAATACTAGTTATAAGCAAAGCTATTTGAAAAGCGGACATATTTGTAATGCTAATTATGACAATATTGATGATAATAATTATAATGTAATCCTGAGTTAATATAATATAATTCAAAGCAATACAATATAATAATGATAATAGCGGCTAATGATAATAATGTTAATAGTGGACCTGTTTTTAATATTCACTCTGACAGTATGAATAATAATAATAACGTAATCCTAATTAAATATAATATAACTCAAATAATACAATATTATAATGATGATAACGAAAACGATAATGATGTCAATGATAATATAAGGAGTAGCAGGGATATTAATTATGTTATTCAGTTACACCTAGCTCGTGGCAGGAAAAAAGCCGAATTTTCGTGAATTTTTTTTGCAAAAACGCACGCAGTCTGCTGGAAGTTTTTTTTAAATGAAGAGTATGGTTTCAGGTATCTTTTACAATTTTTGGATTGAAAAGTATTTATAAATGTGGCAGATACAATTGTTTGTGCGAACCGCTATTTGAAAACTTCCTTCGCGGTGACCGCTGCTGCTCGGAAATGAATTACCCGAAATCCAAAAATCAAACGCATTCAGTTTTTGCATGAAATTATCTAGTGCTTAGATGAAGGATTTAATAATCATTCAATGATATTGATTAAAAAAAAGGCCGCAGTCCAAAGTCAAAGTGTGGATTTTCGGTAGTAAAAACGCTCTATTTATAAAAGCCCTGCTTTTTTATGTGAACAAGAAGCTCGTAATATTTGAAGGCGATTGATGCAGTGTTTTCTGAGACATCGTGATCAGCGTTCTTGAAAAAGTAATTTTGAGAACCATGAATACCTATGAACTTCTTCAATTTTGAACGGTCCGGCTCGAAATTTTCAGAGAATTTTTTTGAAACATATTTTGAAAATCCATCGAGAACAAAAAATCGACATGTTCAAAAATTTCAGCTATCCGGTGTCTCAAAATGACCTAACATTACAATTTATTAATAAAACGTATTATTTATTTGAAAAGTACAAAAATTTCATTTTAAAATAAGGTACAAACATGGAGTTTATGTGTGGAACGCAATATCCGATAAATGGCCGCCTCGTCCCTATTTGCTCACTCACTCTTTTGAGGAAATTTTCAATTACATTTTGACATAATTGCGGACTAATTTCATTAATGGTGTGCCCAATTGCTTCCCTGAGCTCCGGACTGGTCTGCGGGTCATTGGCATACACTTTTCCTTTCAGGAAACCCCAAAGCAACTTCATCAAACTTTATCTACAATAACTATGCATTAACAATGCAGCAAATAGCAATTTCCATGCGTTGCTCGATCGTGCAATTCTCCATGACTAAACCTCAATACTTCCTGACGTCAATTATCAAAGATTGGTACTCTATGTTCGCCACTAAAACAATAGCGCGCAATTTAATATATCAGGTCATTTCGAGACACCCTTTAGGTGTGTAAGCTCTCAACAATAAGACCGACATAACGAAGCTAACAACGATAGCAACAGCAATAAATAAAATCATCAAAAACATCAAATTATACCCAAAATAGTTGGAAATAAGGACGATATCTACTTCATTTGATAGTCAGTGACGAGAAAACAAATAAGGCCCTTTGGAAGTGTGCGTACGATGACACAGCTGAGAGTACTACGATGTCAATTTTTTTTGATGAATTTCAAAGTACCGGAGCACTTGGCGTGAACGATTGTAGATATCGTGCAATTAATCACGCTTCGATGTGACGGACTTTCTCCCGTCATTGGACGCGCAGTGAAGCCTCCCCGTTGCGGTGAAAGTGAATGACACGGATGGCATGGCTGTGAGTCAGGTGTCATGCGTGAAGTACCGTAGCATCAACGAGTGACCGGGATACCAAGGCGTTGATAGGACAGACACATCCGAAATGACAAGACAGGGAAGAAACGGAATGCCAGTTATCTAGTCTCGCAGTGAGTAGGGTAGACCTAGGAGGGTTGAAACAATGGTCAGATTTCACCCCATATCTCGCAATCGAAACGAGAGATTCGAGTAAATATAAAGTTATTTTGCAGCTTTATTAATCGACTAATCGATTTCCGACTAGAAATGACTCCAGGAATTATGTAATCCGTAAAAAAAAAACCATTTAAGTACAACAAGTCGTTTTGTTTCAACTCTCCTCCTACCGAGGTAAGTTGAAACAGCTATTAGGTGACTTGAACCACCTGGGAATTGGTACAAAATATGGGTATAAATGATGTCAAAACACATTGTTATCATAAAACTTTATTAAACATTTTTAAAGCATAACCTCGACAATAATCTAAGTCTCACTTTGTTATTCAGTGTGACAAATTTTTATAACTTCTAACTGAAACAAAGATAAACTCACGAATCTCACGGAATTGAATAGTAAAATATAGCAAACCAAAAAATAAATTGAAGGAGAAACACTATGGCAAGAAAGCAAATCAATCTCTGTTCTGACAAACAATTGTCACATACATATAAAAGTTGTCTACCAGTGCAGGCTTTGTGCGACCATGCTTTGCACTCCAGGCATTGCACCCACTTCTCTTTTGTCCTGCTGTTTGGATCCCATGCCTCTTTGGCGCCATGCGTCTATCCGGTTTCCTAATATATTTATTCGGCATCTGAAATAAAACGAATGCATGCCTTGCAAATCACAGCACAAAATATAAATGTATGAAAACATTACTGCAACGGAGGTAAGTTGAAACACCTTGTTCCAACCCTCTAAGAGGTTCTAAGAAAGTAAGCCCCCAAACAATGCATATCACATACCATCAAATATATAAACACGGTAGCTGAAGCCTAAGGGGTTACCCCCACTTGCGATTTTGAAAAAATCGATTTTTTTATTGCATTTTTTTGAAGTATAAGTATCCGGGCCTATACTTCTGTATGGGCCCGGAATATGTGACTCTATGTAAGTTTACAAAAAAAAATATTTTCTTCGTGTAAACTGAAATTGAAACTTTAAACGCGTTTTTCTCAAAATGGCATTTCTGAAGTCGGTGACCAAGATTACTCGAACACTAATGAACCGATCTTCTTGAAATTTTGCAGGCTTATTTAATACATAAAAATGTAGTCTTTAATCGTTCGATTTGTTTTTCGAAAAATGGCCATTTTATAGCCAAAAAACGGCCGTTTTTTTTCGTTAAAATCGAACCATTAACTTTGACTGTCCGCCATTTTGTGAAAAATGAATATTTTTTAAAATCCTTCGATTAAATACTAGTTTATACTTATATTTGACTAAATCCATCCGCATTTTTTTTTCAGATGATCCACTTCGCCGCAATGTTGGTCACCGCAAACCGTGTATATAAAAACATTATTTCATTGACGGCCATTTGCCACTAAACAATGTAATATTTTTCAATAAAAAAATTACTGAAAGTTCTTCAAGATGTGTTCTTTAAGATGTTATATTGATCGATTAAAAAAGTTTTGTAGTTTTCTTTAAAAAAATTCATGAAAAAGGCCTTTTTTTGCACTACAAGTGGGGGTAACCCGTTAATGAAAAATACGACAAATACTTACTTTTGCCAATTTGTTCGGCTCGGGTGTCGATGTGACGCAATTGAACTTACAAGAGCACCGGAGCGAACTGACAAGTGGCGCGCGTCGTAGCAATGAAAAAATGACATTGTTGCCAGTTCGCTAACAATCACATGTACCGAGCCATCCCGAGTCGAAATTTTCAGCCCATTTTAAATGCCTTTGATCCTGTCAGCCTCACTTGAGTCTGTTTACTGCTAGAAGTCCTACTATGGGACACCTCATGCTCTTCCTTTGCTGCTTACCTCCCGCATAGGCCCTTATACTCCTACCTAACCTAGCTGAAGTCGTTGCAGCTCCTCTTTTGATTGCGTTTGGACCTATCGTGCATTTGGCTGTTTCGACGAAACGAGGGTGAGGATGGTCGCGTTCGAAAGAGCGGGTCTGATAGTTTTGAGTAACCGTCATGCGTTGGACTAGGTAGGACCGCGCGTTCGCCGTAGAGGCCTACTTTTCCAATGGCCTTTCCATTATCTCCACCCAGCGAACCTTTCGCATTCGCTTCAAACTTGCCCCTGCAGTTGCAGCAACTCTCCAAAGTGGAAGAAATGGATCTTGGGCAAACAGTTACAATATTTTTGATAGGAATTGCCCTCACGTATGCATGTATACGCGGATCCCTATAGCAGGCACGCATGCATTCGTATAGGTACTAGTATACGTGTGTTGGTGTATGCTTAGGCATGTATGTGTGTGGGTGTATACGTGTGTCTACGCATGTGCGTATTCAGGCATATGAATCTCCAAATGCATAATAGAGTGTATACGTGTGCCATTGGACGTCCTCCATAGCGCCTGCAAGTGGAGAAAAGGGAAATTTCTTCCCGTTCTAGGCGTTAAGTAGGACCTCATTTTAGATTGAATGCGAAGCTACTTTACTGCCTTTATCTCCTACCACTGTGAGGATTTGGCGAGGCAAAACAGGCTGAAAATTTAGACCCGGGGATCGCGCATCAATTTTTCCAAGAGTACATCTTTCGTATAGATTGATCATTCGGGGGGTTTGATTCCACCTACAAATATAGTTCCTCGACAACAAAGAAGATCGTGCTCGCTTGATTTTCCCGTCTTAGTGACAGGAACGGCAGTCGGAAAGAACCTCGGTATATAGTCATAACGATGTCAACCGGTTGATGTCAAGCTCCGATGACGAGCGGCAACTCTCCGTATCCTAAGTTCCACGTTGTGTGGGGCGATGAAAAAAAAAGAGTCACGAAGATCCAGGATTCGCGGAGCGCACGGCAAGGGGCAAAGGACGAGAGACAGAGAGGGAGGGGTGTAGGCGAGTGGAAGATGAGGGAACGCGAACGAGCTCAAGGGGACGTTAAGTACGTCTCGTAAAAATTCCATCGAACCAGCGTCATTTTGCCGTGGGGCCTCCGGTGTCAGGGCAACGGTTACAGAGGCTGGCCCTCCATTAGGCAACGCCTATAGCGAGGTAAAGCCAACCCCTCCGACGCTTTGATCTTGTGCCGCTCGTGTTCCCCCTACCGTTCTCGACCTCTCGCGTCGAAGACCCCTCCGCGTTCCCGAAGCCCGGCTAGGCCGTAACTGGCACCGAGATCGGTTCAAACCGTTTTGAGTCACTGGCTTGGACTGGCGTGCCGCCTCGGGGTTCGGTCTGCGTTGTGCTTTTTCTCAAAATCCTTGAAACTCTCTCTCTCCCTTTCTTTTGCACGATATCCGGTGGTTCACCACGTCCTGGCCCACGAGTGCGAAATCATCTCTCGTTTATAATCGGCCGTCGTCGTTGAGGAAGCCTCACGTTCGTGTCAATTGCGATAATCGTCAAGGTGTCCTTCGTATTGACATCGTGAGAGCGGATGAGTGATCGGGATTGGGTGTTCCGCAGTTTTTTTTTCCTCGCTGACCAGTGATCACGTGAATCGTGGAATTTGACGAGTCAAGCGTGAGTGAAGGAGTATCCGACGCCGGCGGTATATCTACCGCACAGGTAGACGTTTGTCGAAGGTGCGCGTCCGAGGGTGTCGCAACAAAGAGTGTTCACCAATCGAATAAACGTTCTTGATGATTCGCCGTGTATCGAGTGAGGCACAACGAAGATTGCCCTCGGTTACTTCGGGAGGAAGAGGGATTCGTGAGGAGCGCGATGAGGAAACGCCGATAGTACGTGTCGATGGTGCGCGTGCTGTGTGGTGCGAGTGTTGTGGCCGATAAGATTGTCCGTTGTCGGCGATCGGACTCCGCGTCAGGGAGAAATCAAGCGTGTAGCGTCGTGTTGATGACATTGCGGTGTGTTCGCAAGGGGTATAGTGTTTTTGTGGGGTTGCCGAAACAAGAGAGTGCCGGACGGTAGGGTGGATCCAAGGGGTGGACTGGATTGAAGGACGCAGTGAAGTTGTGGATGATAGTTGATTGGAGAGTGAGGAAGAAGCGTCGTCCTGCGCTTATGTTACTTGCGGAAGGTGAGATCCGCTTCCAGGACATCGGAGGAGCGAGGATGTGCACGACGGAAATGACGGAGATTGGTTACGGCACGATGTCACCATCAACGGCTTCTTCGAGTGGCACGATGTCCGGTTGTTTGGGCTCGCCCGTTACGCGTTTGGCCAGCTCGAGATGCTCGACCGGAAGAGCCCGAAATCCACGAGATACCGGTGACGACGAGAATGACGACGACGATGAGATCTCGGTCGGTTGTCCGAGTCCGCTACCCCTGGTTGTTGTCAATACGCAGCAAGAGGATGACGATGAGAGATTGAGTTCTTCGCGGGAAGATCGTTACAGCGAGAGACTGAGCCCTCCTAGTTGTCTCGACGATGATGATGACGAGAGATATTCTCGGGACAACGGTGACTACGACGAGAGCGGCATAGGTGGTAACGATAGGAGCAGGCGACGACGTCAAACGAGCAGAAGATCGTCGAACGGCGAGGTAACGACCCTCGTGCGAGACGACGATATCGACAACGACGAGGACGACGAGAACGCGTTGAGAACGTCCAACGGCACCGTGGACGATTACTTCAAGCCCTTGAAAAAGCTGAAAATGGTGCCGATACAGCAATCCGACGACGAGGACGAGAGAGACAGGGACTCGAACAACGAGCGGGGTGTCAAGTCATTCAGTATTTTGGATATTCTGTCGCACAGGCCAAAAGCGAAAATCGTCAGACCTTGGAACACCGTCGAGTCGAGTCAAACACACGTAAATGGTAGCCAAAATCATCAGAGGCACCATCATCATCAGCATTTTAGCCATCGTCATCACAACTCCCATCACGAGCATCATCAGCAACAGCAATTGCAGCAGCATCAACAGATACATCATCACTCGAGTCTGAATCAAGGCCCGAGGGACTTGTCGCTGATGGGAATGTCCCTGGCCTCGATGTCGAGCTCCATGAGCGAACCACCTCTCAGCAGCTCGTCCTCATCCGGACGAAGCTCCGTGTCGGATTCCGGTAGCCCGGATCCACTCGCTCATCATCATCATCATCACCATCATCATCATCCGCATCATCAACATCATCATTCCCTTCATCACGGTCTTCATCATCCGGGCCTTCACCATCCGGCGATGCAGCAGCAATTCAAGAGAAACAAGACCAACCAGCAACAGCATAACTCGACGTCTGGACAAAACGGCAAAAGAACCACCGGCCAGAGCAGCCCACTCGACGCACTTTTCCAAATGACTAGCAAAACGTTTGACGCTGGCGAACACAGTCAAGGTGAGTCGACTTATCTATTTGGTGTCATCTTCGAGATAATCTACTTCGTTCTGCGCCATCGTGAACCACGAAGGACATTTTTTCCTCAAACCCTACCACATCTATATAGGGATTTGATAGGGAGACCGTGTGTAGGCACTCCACATTGGAATCCAAGTGGATCCCGCGCTATTCTCCAATTGACATCGTTTGATGATTAAAAAAAATTCTCAACAGGAATTTTCTGGATCTCCCAAAAATATCCCTCCATGATCTCGTGCACAAATTTGTTGGGGACTCCCAAGATGCAAGATGCAAGATGAGTTGATGGGGACACCGCACATAGGGAGTCCTCGTAGGGCTTCAATTTGATTCTGCACTGTTCCCCGATTAACGCCGTTTGGGAGTTCTCACCACGTTTGAAATGATGAAATACGACCTACAAGCGTCGTGAGCGTGTACTAGAGTCATGATATGATGTCATAGTGTAGTAAAATAAATATCGAACCATAGTTACAGTGGATCTTCAGTGACATGATCTAAATCGATGTTTAAGATGAACATTTTCGAGCAATTGATACTTTTTTTAAGATACACTAATTTTGCGATGGAACCCATCAATTTAAAATCCACGTACAGAATGTGATGGGACCCATCAACAATAGGATTCTGTTCTATAATGTGGGAACCTTCCAGAATTCAAATTGAATTCGTACATGGGATTCCAATGGAGAATCACGATTAGAATTCAATGTACGAGCGTGACGTTTTAGCATAGATATCCAATGCGATGAGCCATTGGATCCCTATCAGGAAGTAGGAACAAGTATGGGAATCCAATTGAACGCTTACTGCAATTCCTGCACCGGTAGAATTCTCGCACAGCGCTGTATCGCGCATTTCCACAATACCGCTGAATTAATCCAATACCGTACACAGCGCGATGAAAGCCGTCGAAATAACTAAATCCTAAGCGGTCATTGGTAGTCCAAAATAATCCATAGATAGCACGATTGACGTTACTTTTTCGAGTCTTCACTGACAGCAGGAAGCATAATAAGTTCCTCCCAAGTTAAGAACTGTTAGTGCATGGTAAGGTAAGGGAACGACGTTTACTACGGTATTTCACTGATGTAGTGAAGAATACGAACTCGGAGTGGACGTACTGCAAGATGGACAGGTTGGCGTTTTGAGAGAGAGAGAGAGAGGGGTGGAGACTATAAGTTAAAGAATACGAGGCGCTCGTCAAAAAATACGCTCTGCTGGATATTACACGTATGGTCGTTGCTTCACGAATAGACTCGGTATGTACTCACCATGATTCCGAGACCTCTTCGTAAGTGTCGTAAGCGTTAAAGAGTGGCTGTCAGTTATGCACAGGCATAATCTTCTCTGTCTTTCCCTCTCTCTCTCTCTTTCTCTTTCAGTTGAAGACACGTATATATCTAATATAAAGCGAGGGGAAGAACTCGCCGAAGAAAACAAAGAGAGAAAGAGATAGGTAGGCTGAGAGCAGTGTAACAAAGGCGGAGCCAAAGAAACGTCGGATATGTGAAAACTCTAATTACCAGAGAAAAATGGTGTACTAAACAATCGTGAGAGTCGACGCTCCGATAACCTCGTACATTGTTCGCCCTTCACCCAGCGAGCCTCGTCATTCTTAAATATCACCAGTGCACTTCACTCCAATTAGAACCATACCTGATTCGACCTGGTGGACAAATGCTCTCGCCTATCGAACAATGGACTTGGCTAAATGTTAAAAGGCTTGAATAAATGGCGGCACGTCCGCAGATAAAACGGCGAGAATAACGGGCGACATTCTCGTTTTGGAAGCTCTTCTCGGCGACTCGTAATTACCACGAAGATCATAGATAAATAGCTTTTGAGTACGGCTTCGCTCACGTGTATGTCGCAAATGGATGTTAGAGTCATATCGCATTAGGAGTTATGTACTAAGTTATTATGAAAAACACGTTTTCTATACATTTGAGTCAATATTTTTCCTATACAGTTACATAATAACGTTCACTGTATAGTTCAATACGTACTCATAGGCATATCACCGAAAAGGAACGTGAAAAAGGGAGTCAGGTTGTGATTGAAGCTACCGAAATTGTTCTACATTGAGCTTTTACTGGACAGCTTTCTTATAAATCAGAAAGTTTATTATATGTAGTTAAAAAATGCGAGGAAATTTCGAAAATGTTCGGTTTCGTGCTTGAAAGGTTCAGGAAAAAAAGCTTCATCTTTTTGTACTCCAACTTCACCCGAACATGAAGACAAAATTGGCAAAAAATTACAGATGTTTTTCACTGGCCAAAAAAATAATTATGTAAATCTGAAAAAAATAATAGAACTAATAAAAATAACTGGGCAATCCATATACAGCACGCATTTTGAGCCGCAAGGGTGTGTAAATTGTTCAGGGTTTTTTTAGGTTGTGGTCGAAGAAATAACGCTGTAACTTTTAACAACACGAGGAGCTTATTCGAAAATAAGTAGAATAATTATTTTTGTTTGTGTTGAAGTTTGCATCGACGAAATGCAATGAAAATTTTCCTTAAATTGATGCTTTCGTTCTTATCCAAAATCATATTTAGCAGATTTAGGTTATAGATCGCTATAAAAGAATTTAAAAAAATGATTTTTGTAGCTTTAGTCTGCCGAAAGAAGTTTGGGGAAAAAAATCGTTTTCATTGCATCGCAACGATGCAAACGTCAACATCATTATTTTTGTCTCAAACACGAGGTCGCACGCGTATGATTTTTCGTTACTACTACGAGTGAAAAATATTCGCAGTGTCGCTACTTTCTCGTAAGTGCGTGAAAATATGCGTTCGTGAAATAACGATTATTCGGAGATGTTACGTGGAAGTTTATTTGTGAGAAAACGCATAAAGGTAGTGTGTGTATGTGTATGCGCGTTTAATGGACGAGCGATGAGATACCCCGTCATCTCGAGCCTCGCCATGCAATTCCCTCGCCGGATGTTGCTACTGTTTCGCCTTCCTTCCTCGACTTCCTATTTTTCGTTTTTCCCTTTACATTATACTGTCCTTGTCTCCGCGTGTCTCTCCGCCTCGCTCTTTCGCGGCAATTTTTTTCTCCCCTTCAGTGCACATGTTTGACGCGAAAATTATGGCGATTTCGATGGCAATTGCTCGGTAAGGAACGAGACACGATATTTGGGCGATTAAAAGAAAGTACGAGGTCTCAGAAATGAGCAGGCAGAGAGAAGGGGACGGAGAGAGTGACTTACCTGCTGTTCATTCTGAACATCGTTTTGGTGTCATGATGTTCCATTGTTTCTTCACGTACACAATATCTGCTTTGCCTTCAAGTGGATCGAAAAAAAAAATAAAAAGACGTGGATAAGTAATTTTAAAAAAAAGCACAATTAATTATTTCTAATCGTTCGAATTTTTTTCGGCTGTGATGATCACTCGAATGTTTTAACGTACTCTCATTAGAGATTTGCGACCTAAATTTTCAAAAAAAGGAAGGCTTTGGATAAGCGTAGAAAAACGAAATAATAACTTTAAAAAATCGTTGCTTTCCAACTATGCAAACCCCACTAATGCATCAATTGCTGTAATGTCTTTACTGCTCCAATCCAAATGACCCGACGCCATGAGAAAGAATGACATGAATAGTGTGCCGAGAAAAATGGACTACTTTGAGTAAAACGACACCCTGCAGTTGTAGCAAGAAAAAAGGGCCACTTTTCTGCAAGACTACACTGCCTGTACGTCGTCGAAAAATTGCTTCTTTTTTTTCGTTCGATACTTGTCAGTGGATAAATCTTGCGAGATACTACAATGAAAAGTTCGGTTGTTCGCGAGTCGATGATTTAGCGCAACGTTGAGACCATTTTCCATATAGTTTAGAAGTTGGTTTAGCAATACGGAATATAAAAACGGAGCATGGTGGTATTGGTTGTGGGCCGCAAATTCAATTTGTCACGATTGCCCAAGTTTGAAAAGCGAGGAGAGACTATTTTTCGGGATGGGGCTAATGATGATCGTAAAATCGAGAAGCAAGGAACGGTAGAGAGACAGACGGAGAGAGTGAGTGAGAGAGAGAGAGAGAGAGAGAGAGAGAGAGAGAGAGGAGCAAAAACGGACATTGCCAAAAAAAAATTAAATAGGATCTATTCAAATCAAATAGGTTTTTTTTTCCTCGTCTCTCTGCCTAATTGAAAATACATTGAAAAATATATTTTCAATATATTTTTCAAATATATTGAAAAATATATTGTTTCAAATATATTTTTTCATTCGTTCCAGCTATTTTTGTTGAATGCAGTCGAGCCTCGATATAACGAAACTCTTCACATAACCAAAATACGTCCATTCCCTTCTAATAGACACCCGAAACCTTGATAAAACGACATAATCATATACATAATGCGCTAATTGCTAATTGCTTGTAAAAAATGCTCCAATTTAAACCTTTCTTTCTTTAAAAAATATCTCTACATTTATAATACTAATATATTGTTTTTAAAACACATTTTAAGGACCGTGACTTCGGTAAAACGACACCTCAATATAACGAAAACTCGATATAACGAACTTCCCTTGAGGTTATATCGAGGTTCGACCGTATTAAAAATATTCCAATTAAATAAAAATTAGATTCAAGCACACTCTTTCTTGAAACGTATGGGAGAGATTATTGAACAAAAACATCTTTATTAGCGTGAATAAGCGTCTATTTCATTCGAATATATTTTCACTCCGAACGTATGAAAAATTTATTTGAATCGTCGATATTTCGATTTGCATGTAGCAAATGTATATTTACCTCAAGTAGATTTTTGTGCCCATCATATGAAAGGTGTATGTGAATCGAAAGAATTCTGATTTTATATTTTTATATAGCATGTATACATGTATAATACGTGTGGGAACAGTACGAAAATAAATAAATCCATGTGTAGTATCAAATAAAAAAAAATCAGAACGAAAAAGTTGGTCATTGGCTTGATTCAAATAAGTACTTTTTGCGTCAAAGATTAATTCAATCAAATAGAAAAATGTTTGACCCTACGAAAATTCTATTTAATTTAAATTAAAGAAATCAAATACATACATTCAGTGAATTCAACCTAATTCTTTTTTAAGCCGATGAAACCGAATCACAAATTTATTAGGAATAAATAAAATATGTAGTTATTAGACGATATTAAATAGATCTTGATTCGAACAAGTGAATATACTTACTAATAATTCCAGTAGTGGATCGCAATAGGAAAAATTTGATTTCACGAAAAATCTAGTTAATTCAAATAAGAAAAAATCAAATAGACGCGTGTTTAGTAAATACAAATAGAATTTTTCTCTGAGTGGCGAGTGGCAAAGTATCGTTTTTCGAAAGGTTAGCAACCGTTTTTAGACCCTATCGACACATGATGTCCGAACCAAGTATAGATAAGTTTCGGTCTGGAATTTCACGAGCATTTTTGTTGCTCGTTGCGAGAAGAGGGAGGAGGAAAAAGGAACGCTCTTCCCAGGGATATTCGAAGGGTCTTCGGACCACAGACAGCGCAGAAGGGGGGGGGGGGGTGACTGAGTGAAGCTTCTTCGTCTGCTCACAGATCGAGGCAAGCTCGTGATCGACCATTGTTTACGACAGGTCCGCGCAAATCCTTTTTACGACTCACCTTTTACCAGGTCGAAGTTTATTCTCTACCGTCGCCGCCGACACGACTACTAGTATTAGCCGCACACCGAACAAATACATCCATAAGTATATTTGAGAAAAATAAGAACGTGGAGTAAGACGCGATAAAAAAAAGAACAACCGTAGGAATAATATTTGAACGCAAAGCGGCAGATCAACATCAACGATATCCGCGTAATTCTCTCCCGGGAAACCGACGATTTTCTCCAGGCATTCTGTTTGTTTGTCCACGTCGACGGTTCGTCGAAAGAGGGAAAAACGTCTCGCGCTGTGCGGCGGGCTCGTTTCGAGATGAGTGTTTTTCCAATTATCTCACTTTGCAAATATGTGCCAAGCTACTTACTCGCGCCGAGACGAGCCATTTTTATGGCCTATCTATAGATCCTTTTCGCTTTCGGAACTTAACATTTTTTTCGTCCCTTGACACTACGAAAAAATTGTCCTTCGAAAAACCATTGGACAATTCTTTAGATAAGTGACTTTTCCGAAAAATCAGCCAAAAATGATTTTTTTGATATTTTCTCATTATTGGGGTATACATGATTTTATTGAGTGGGGGGAAGCTGAAATTCACCCCTCCCCCCGCATAAAAAGTTATGGGGTTTGGAAGTTTGTTTGGGTTTTGTTCTGGTTGTTTGGGTTTGTTTGGGTTTCCAAACAAACCCAAACACGCCGACATCACACCAAAATCGATCTCGATATTTTATTATTGTCCATATATATATATATATATATATATATATATATATATATATATAAAATATATATATATATAAAATATATAATATGTTATTTGTATAAAAATATAATAATATAATTATAATAATATGTAGAAAAAATTTATATAACATATAGAATATATATATATATATATATATATATATATATTCTGTGTTATATAAATTTTTTCTACACATTATTATAATTATATTATTATATTTTTATACAAATAACATATTGTATATTTTATCTCGATCTCGGTCTTTTATTGTTGTCTATATACATATTCTATATATTTCTTCTATATATTATTATATATTTTATATTTTATAAATGATAATTTTTCAAAAGTTCAGGTGTTTGGGTTTGTTGTTATTTTTTTGTATTATCACAAACTTCAAAACCCCATAACTTTTAATGGGGGGGGGGGGGGGTGAGCGCCGCGATTTCTCATCGGCATCGTGTTTATGAAGGGTTTTTTTATTAATCCCCCCACCTCCAACCCCCGCTGGCGTGAAAGTTTTAATACAGGGGTTTTGAAAAATTCGAAATTATTTTTAACGATTTTTTACTCGTACATTTTTTTTTTTCGAAAAATGTCAGCTTCCCCCGAATGAATATCATTATTTATGACCCAATAAATGAGAAAATAGACAAAAAATGGTTAGGCTCATTTTTCGGAAAAGTCACATATTTAAAAAATTACCAACCATTGATTCCACGATAGGCAGGAAATTGAGATAAGGCCGGATTGCTGTGGACCATATTGGCGATTTTGAGGAAAGAAATTTTCAACGCTGAAGAGAAAGACTTTTCTGTCAAGCTCGAGTCTCGGCGATGGTGAAACGCAACTGAAACTCACCGAAGATATTCTGATTTTCATGATTTTTGTTTGAAGCAAAGATTTCTTGAGTACTTTTGAGACGTAGGGTATGTTTTGTTGTTATTTTTGGCTGTGACATGGTATTTTTTATTTATTTTAAAAAACGATGGAGGTTTGTCACGGTGTTCTGAACTCGCGGCGCATGTTGTCAGACGGCGTGACACGTAGCGTCGGCGGGATTGATCTGAAAAATAACCAACGAAGATTTTTATTTTACTAACACTCATGCGTAGAATATGAACCAAGAAAAATTGAGAAATGTTGGAAATCGATGAAATGGTACGTTTTGAAACAAAAAGATTGAATTTTCCGAAATGAATGACTACATTTTGCAATCAAAAAATACTTTTTTCTTCAAGAACATTTAGGGTCATATTTTGGACATTAAGGTTGGAAAGATATATATCCAATTTCATCAGAATTGGTCGATTAGTCACGCCAGTTTTGAAAATGCAGTTTCGAAGACCATGCGATTTAAAAATAAAAAAAACCCTCCCCTGCCGAAATTAGCAATAAAACATAACCTAAGTCTCAAAAGTGGTGAAGAAATCTTTCCTGTAAAAAAAATAATGAAAATCAGCAAATGTTTACTCGCCTAAAGGTATCTCCCCCCTTGAGATCCTCATCAGAGACTCAGAGTACCTAAATCTATCGAAAATTACTTTGGATAACAATAAACATGGAAAAAAATGAAAACCAAAAATCCGTTGCATTCCAACGATGCAAACTTCAGCAGCATGGCAAGATTTGTACTTTTTTCAAGATCCACTCATTTTGTTTATCTATAAATCCTTTAGGATTCAAATTGGATTCGTACATTGGATTTCAATCTGGAATCTCGATTAGAATCCAACATACGAGCGTGACGTTTTAGTATACATATCCAATGCGATGACCCATTGGATCGCTATCAGGATGTAGAAACAAGTGTATGAATCCAATTGGATACCTACGACAATTTTTGCACGGGGAGTGAGGAGTGTCGGGTAAATATAGAAAGGGCTGGCATCGTAAAAGCCGGCAGCACCTCCCATAAGCAGTTCATTATGATTCATCATTAATCCGACCAATCTTTCGAGCCAAAAAATTGGTCCCGATTCCCGGGACCTCTTTTTCTTCCAAGTCCTTCGGTATTCTCGACATTTCGCTCGGCGCCAGCCATATCTTTATCATTGCAAGATCGTATTATTTTTTTTGTTTCCGACTCTACCGTTAACTCACTGTACTCAAGCGACACGTCATTATTTTGTTATCACCTGAACATCAAGTCGTTGTCTCGATTATTAACAATATAATAATTGTCTACGACAGTTGGCAATTATAGTAAACGAGCTGTCCATTTACGCTACTGAATTACTCGTTGGCCAATTACTGCGATGCTGGTTATTGCTCCTTGCTTTGCTGCGTCTGGCTCTCTCTCTCTCTCTCTCTCTCTCTCTCTCTCTCTCTCTCTCTCTCTCTCTCTCTCGTGTTCTTCCGGTATTTCGCAACCGCGAAAAAAGAGAGACGGATAATCCGTGCAGTGTGATCTCTCGAGCGAGAAAACGCTTTAAGCTGCTCCACCGAGGCGTGTTTTAAAGGATAATCACGCTGGAATTCGCGATATACGAAAGATTTTTCCAGCTCGCTTCGAACTAATCGGCCTCCAATTAAACTCTCTATCGAGACGTAGAAATTACCATCGATTTTAACGTTTTTCCATTTCATTCTCTCCGGCAAAGATCTCATTTTTTGATATCCTCGTTCTTTCAACAAGCACTCAAGCCAACAATCATTTCTCAAGTCCTGCTACGAAGAATCAACGAGGAGACTCCTGCGCAAACCTGCTGAGCTAAGCTGCTTCGGTCATTCTGTCACCCCAATCCGCCATGATTGAAAGCACCATCCAGCGTACTAGCGAAAAATAATGGACTAACAGAGAAAGGGATCCATTTACCTGACAAGTCAATCGATTGCATTAAAAAATAAATTGGTAGTAAAATAAATAATGGAACGAAGGATACTGTCTCAGGT
>OX101787.1:1918476-2085976 GCA_944452715.1 Ophion slaviceki
TCTCTCTCTCTCTGTGCGATTATAAATCACTTAACATACGCGAGGTTAATGCAGAAAAATCTTTACAGTTTGTTGACAACCGGAAATCGTTACCTCACTTTTTACTCGTACGAAATGAAGTGCGGCAGACTTCTCCCCATACTTATCTCTAGAGCGAGCAAACCTAAGCAAACTTAGCTGACGAGTGCACTCGTACCATACCTAAGACGGGACACCACTGTGACGGGCTAAAAATCGATATTCTGCATTTTCTTAAGGCGGGATGTACATTAAGATAGAAAAAAAAGTATTATTTAGGGATTTTTTTAACTAAGGAATAATTATTCTACAATTATGAAACTATAGGTATACTTTAATAGTATATTTAAGTACACAAAACAATTTTTTAAAATTAATCCATCATCAAAATGGCGGAGCTGTGGCAGTCTTGCAGCAAGCTCGCCGCGGAAGTTGCGAAACGGCGTGCAGTCTAGCTTCCCGTAAACTTTGATTTGCAAAAAAGTTCAAACTTTTTTTCCGTTAGAGCGTGTATAGTTTCTACATGACGGTAATTAAAATAAATAAAATGCAAATTTAAGAAAATGACACGCGTTTAAAAAAAAATCAATATGTCACGCAACATTTCTGTAAAATGTGGATAAAAAAAGTCGTTTTTTTTTCAATTTTTCAAAAACAATTCTCGTCAAGTAGAAGGTACCAATATTATCAATATTTCTACCAAGTTTCAGCTCAATCGGCTTAATAGTTTTTGAGTAATCCTGCACGCCACTTTCGAAATGCAGTTCTAAGAAAAACGCGTTTGAAGTTCACGCCCGTTCCGAATCCGAGCGGTCAGGCACAGCGTTGACGGGCTATAACGTTTGAAGCTTTTCGAATTTCGCTTTAAAACTTTGGGAAAATATTCTACATAAATAGTTCTATCGTTTGGAGAGAAAAAAAAGAAATAGATTTTTTGATCGTTGTAAATGTATATCCCACCTTAAAGTATACATGCTTAAGATTATGTGAAAATGTTTAGATAGAATATTGACAATTGACTAAGTTACAGACGATTTAGTGAGAGCAGGTAGCGCAACAAATTTCGCCAAAATTACGCTTTTTTTAACATCCGCCATTTTGTGCATTTTTTCGCAAAACGGCTACGTACATGGAAAACTATGTTTATATAGATTACAAAGCTTGTAGATTTTTATTTTTCGAATCAAACATTGTCAATATATCGATCCAGCCGTTGGACCACATATTTTATTCAGAGGATTTATTCTACCTCAATAACGTTGTTAGTTTTTTTTAAATAAAATTTTACACGATATAAGTTTAATGTATGCTTAATAATAGGTTTTTTTTCCAAATCCCAAATAGATAATATAGTAGACAAAAAATCGGAAAAACGACCTTTTTCGGCCCGTCACAGTGGTGTTCTCCGTTAAGGGGTTTGCATAAGCTTGAAATTTCAAAATTAAGATTTTCTCAATGGTAAGTTTTATAGGCTGGGGTCTTAATTTTAATTAGCACCAAAGATTCTGTGAAAATGTAAAGAATCGAGCGAGTTATGATGAATTTGGTGAAGGATTATATCGCCCACTGCGTTACGGCGAACCGCCCCGCTGCGATTTACACATTTTTTGAGTTTTTCGCGAAACAGTTTTATGGCACGGTATGAGTCGTATTTCAATATCTGTTCGTCCGATTCACTTACAGTTTCAGCAGAGCATAGTTTATAACATTTTGTATCGTATGACTGTATGATTTATTTAACATTATCCAGTTGTTAATAACAAATTATTAGGCTTTTTTTCGAGTCAAATTTTTTCTACAGCTTGCCATTCTCGAAATTGCCCGAATTTTGAAAAAGTATCCGGTCATACGAAAGTTTTACACTAGGAGTACAATTTTTTTCCGAAGAGCCTAGTTTCCAGAGCCACCGATATCGTTAGCCCATGCCGCAACGGGTACGATTTAACAAAAAATAATATCTCCATTTTTTATCAATATTTTTCAATAAGAAAAAAACTTTGATTTGGCAAAACTATGTATCAATCGTGTGTACAATCCCGATCTCGCCATCCCACTACTCTTATCACGAAAAAATATTGAAAATCGAGCTGCTTCTCGGGGCCCGAGCTTGCGCAGAACCGTTAAGTGGGTATGTTTTTTTTTTACTTTTATTCTATATAGTTAGTCTCACGTACACTGGCGGCCAAAAGTTTGGGTATAATAGTCGAAATTTCTTATCGCACTAAACGTTAGATAGCGGACTCAAAAATAAAGATAATTGAATTTCCCAAGCGGTGTTTCAAAGAGGACAAATTTACCGTTATTTTGATATTTTTTTTAGAAAATTTTCTACTTTTTTGCCCTGGTACGCACTTTTGAACGTGGCCGTTTTTCAGCCATTATTTGGCCGTCGAAAATTAACTGCAAAGATGGTGGATCATTTTTTCCTTGTTTTTTTTCCACGGTAAACACAAAGAATATATCAAAACCGATATTTTTGTTTTTTTAGTAAGTCTCGGACGATTTTTTCGCCCCAGTATTGTATTTTTAGCTGAAAAAAACACGTTTTAGAAAAAAAGGCGTCATCGAAGAACTATAGGGCTTCAGAGGAAATGTCACGAGGGTAAAAAGTTGCACGGGTTCACACTGGAGTGGCTAGATTTTTTTCCGAATCTTTTTTGGGCATTTTTTTCACCATTTTTGGTTGGAACTTTGATGAGTGGAGAGGCTCCACTTGGGAATTATGAGGTCTAGGTATTAAGGAAGGAAATTTCGTTTGCATTTTTATTTTTTATTCACTACAATTCTTTTAGATTTTTTAAAAATTTTTGATGGATATCGGAGGATTTTTTTTCGATGAAAAACTCGTATAAAGGAGGTAAGAGACTTGATTGACTATTTTTTTTGCGTTAAAAAGCAAGCCCAAAAGTTTAAAGTTGTGTGGTGCTGGATTTGTGATAAAGGATTTAAAAAGCACCTTGTTATTTGGGGAAAAAATCATGGTAAAAAAAGTTTTGAAAAAGAAATCTGGAAAATCTCAGCGGATCTAAAATAAAAAATTACAACCTTTTTTCCCTTGAATATTTTGTCTTAAATTTGATAATTCTCGAGGCACATCAACTAACTGACGAACATTCTCCGAGTTCGATCGATTCTTTTTCTTAAAAATCTGAAAAATTGTATTTTATTAAAAATAAAAATATGAACAAATTGCCTTCCTTAATATATTGTCTTAGACCCCATAATTCCCAAGTGGAGCCTCGCCACTCATCAAAGATCCACCCAAAAATGGTAAAAAACATATCCAAAAAAGATTCTGAAAAAATTCTACACATTTCAGTGTGAACCCATATAACTTTTTACCCTCTTGACATTTTCTCTGAAACCCTACAGTTATTGGATGACGCCTTTTTTTTTTTCTAAAACAGATCTTTTTTAGCTAAAAATGCAGTACTGGGACGAAAAAAATCGTACGAGACTTTATAAAAAACAAAAATGTCGCTTTTGATATCCTTTTATCAGTTCAGCATGGAAAAAACCGAGATAACATTTTTCCACAATCTTTGCAGTTAATTTTCCACGGCCAAAGAAATGCCGAAAAATGGCCACTTTCAAAAGTACGTAACGGGGCAAACAAAAATCGTATAGAATTTTTATAAAAAGAAAAACAGCGGTAAATTTGTCCTCTTTAAAACTCCGCTTGGAAAATGCAATTATCTTTATTTTTGAGCCCGCTATCTAACTTTTAGTGCGGTAAGAAATTTCGACTAGTGTACCCAATCTTTCGGCCGGCAGTGCACGTCTCGAACAATTGGGCGCAAAAGAATCTCTCGAATCTCGTCACGATCTCTGCTCGTCCCATCGACTGTTCGTCGTCGTGGCTTTCCCTCGGACCGAAAAAAAGAGTTCGGCGCTGCTTGAATTCCGAGTGGAGCAGGATGTCGTCGAGGAAATCCCGGCGATAACGCGACTTCCACGTTACCCGCACCGTTCGCGATGATCTACGAGGCGAAGGTCCCGAAGACTGCACCTGACGTAGCCACAAATTTTCCACTCGCTTCTTCCGGAGCACGAATCACGGAAATCGATGAAGTGAACGAGAGAGGGGGGGGGGGGGAGAGAGAGAGAGAGAGAGAGAGAGAGAGAGAGAGAGAGAGAGAGAGAGCCACGTGGTTTTTCTCGTCGCAGTGAAACGAAAGGGTAAAAAAACCACCCGCACTCTGCGCTCGGAGTGTAAAAGACGATTTACGAGGGACTTAGAGAGAGCGTGTCTAGCCTGCACCAAACAAAAATTGCTTATTGGGTAAAAGGGAGATGAGCCGAGGAAAGAGAGCTGGTAAAAAATGTGAGAGAGCCTCGTCTAAAATTAGCGATGAGAATCCCGAGCGCGCGAGCGCCCGAGAAGGAGAAGTGAATGAATATAACAAAAAAAATAAAAGTAAAAAACGAAAAAACATCTAGAATAATAAATAAAAGAATGAATGGTGAGAATGGGGGAGCGATGTGTACGATACGAGAGGATGGCAGCACAAGGTATTAACGAACACTAAACGTTACTCTCCATCTGACGCTAATCCGGCTGCTGTTGCGCATCGTCTCGCGCCGATCAGAATTCACACGCCAGAAGAAAATAAACGAAATAAAGTATCGGCAAAAAATTAACGAAAATGGCAGAAAACGTCGGGCCTGAGCATTATCGTGTATATATGGATATCTATATATATTAAGTGAATCGGTTTATTTCATACCTGTCTATTAATACGTACACGATCGCTCGAATAAAAAATCTGCGCGAAATCCTTCAGTGCTTTTTTTTTAATGCTGATACGCCCACGCTTCTATAAACGCATATATGTGCATTTACAGGGTGACGGTTATAAGGCGGCGATGGGGTTCTTTAGAGTATTGGGCGAGGATTTTGCGATTTTCCAAAAAGAAATATAGCGATTTTTTGTGGCGAGTAGTATTTTGAAGAAAAAAATTGAGCATTCTCGAAAAAAAAATCCAAATTCCATTATGAGCGGAACAGAATGAAGATAATTAGGTGCTGAATATGACACACTCCTGTAAAACATTTTTGTGCATCCCGTAATTGAGAAAAAAAAATGAAAGAAAATACACTTTGATGTAAATTAATGGAATTCAATTCCATATACCAAATATTTTTGGGAGTGTTTCGTATTCGGATTTTAATATTCCGAAAATTATAGAATCTTTATTTTTTATACATCAATATAAAATCATATTACAATTATAAGAATTATTATATTATAATGTATTCGATATTTCTTATTTATATAATATTTATTATCATAAATATGAGAATTATAATCCTATTTAAAAATAGTCCATTATTTTGAACTGAAATAAAATTCCGATTTTTTTTCGAAGACGTCTTGAAGAACCATTGAATATCATATTCCTCTCGATGGCCAAATCTTCACGCCAGACCCTTAAAAAAATCGGTGGATGTATATGTATACGTGTAAATAAAGGACTACATATGTATAATATTTTATACATATTTATATCGATAATATATACATAAATACATGTATACATAAGCGTGGGCCTCGCGTACGTAGATATATGAAAATTATCGGGAGAAGCGCAAGGAATGAGAATTTTTGTGAAATGACGCTAATCCGATCGAGAGGCCTGAAATCATCGCAGATGATACGACATATGTATACATATATGTATACATACACGCGAGATCTCACTTCACGTATACACCTTCGCGAGCTTACCTTGGCAGCGACAATTTAACAAAGTGACACCTCAACGTCGACACGAGTCCCGAGATAAGCTCCGCCGTGATTTTTGTTTCTTTTATTCACGCCTCGAGATCGAAGTATCTGGCGATCGCTGACAAATGTCTCCGAAACTTCAAGTCGATTGTAATTTTTTGTTTGTTTTCTGTTCGATTTTTAAGGCGGGACATACATTTACAACGAGCAAAAAATCGATTTCTTTTTGTTTCTTTAAACGATAGAACTATATATGTAGAATGTTTTTCCAAAGTTTTAAAGCGAAATTCGAAAAACTTCAAACGTTACAGTCTGTCAACGCTGTTCCTCACCGCTCGGATTCGGAGCGGGCGTAAACTTCAAACGCGTTTTTCTCAAAACTGCATTATCGAAATTCGCGTGCAGGATTACTCAAAAATCATTAAGCCGATTGAGTTGAAACTTGGTAGAAATATTGATAATATTGATACCTTCTACTTGACGAGAATAGTTTTTGAAAGAATGGAAAAAAACGACTTTTTTAATCCACATTTTACAGAAATCTTGCGTGAAATGTTTATTTTTTTAGTAAATGCGTGGAATTTTCTTAAATTTGCATTTTCTTCATTTTAATTACCGTCATGTAGAAACTATATATGTTCTAACTGAAAAGATGTTTGAACTTTTTTGCAAATCAAAGTTTACAGGAAGCTCGACTGCACGCCGATTCGCGACTCCCGCGGCTACCTTGCTGTAACACTCTGCCACAACTCCGCCATTTTGATGATGAATTAATTAAAAAAAATTGTTTTGTACACTTAAATATACAATTAAAGTACACTGAAAAAAAAAATCGTTCAGCCATCCAAAATTCAGTTGGTTTAACAAAATTGTATCTTTAAATACGTTCAACTTGATTTTTGATTGGCATAACAAAACAGTATAGTTGGGCAGTTACCAAAGATACATTTAAACTATCTGCTTATTTAGCATGTCTGAGCAATTGTTAAAACAACAAAATTTCGAGACAACAAAATGCATTTTGCACATTCAACGATTCTTTTTTCTCAGTGTATACCTAAAGTTTGATAATTGTAGAATAATTATTTCTTAGCTTAAAAAATCCCTCAAGCTTATTTTTTTCCTGTCTCAATGTAATCTCGCCTTAATCCGAGCTGTTTTTTTGTTCGCTTGAATCGATCAGTTTTGTTTTTTAGATGTTTTGTATATGATTTATTTGCCGTGTTTCTCTTTGGTGGAAAATTGCGAATGATTTTTAAACAATGCGTTCGAGGCGAAATTCCTCGTGCGGAGGAACGGAAGAGGACGAGGAGGGAACGCTCGGCGGAGGAAGTATAAAAAAAAGAGACGTATCGCAGACGCGAGCGCGCGCGACTCGATGAATTGATAATTGCCGTTCGTGAGGTGAGAGCATCGAACGAGGAGGCGCCTCGCCAGACCACCCGCGTAAACGAATCAGTGGAATATTTTTTTTTCATGAGACCGAAAGACGCACGTCGTTGGAGATTTAACGAAGAGGGGGAGAGACAAAGAGAGAGAGACAGAGAGAGAGAGAGGGGGGGGGCATTTAGAGGAATGAAAAAGCGATTTCGAAATTCAGATAGTCATAATTTCAATAAAAAATCACAACATAATTTTCCACGGTAACGAGCGCAGTTCTGTTTCTCCCTGAAATCATTTCGGATGACCAATAGTTTCTTTTTCCCTCGTGAAGATCTGAGAGGCGGCGTCAAAAAATAAACGAATGATGAAAACGTATTTTTTTTCTTCATTCAACGTGGGCGGATTGCCTCGCTGGAAATAGCTGCGATAAGAAAGAGCCTCGCAGAGATTGCGCGGGGAAAGGGCATGGAAAGTGGACACGGCGATTGGAATTTCAAAAATTTCATCAGAGATCTAGCGTCTCTTTTGCATGTTGTTTGAATTTGCTTGTGGCAATAAAAAATACCGGAGATTCTTGAAAATTTTAATAAAAAAAATCAAGCGTTCTTTGCAGGTCGTTTGGGTTCACTTTGGTAAGCGAAAAAAATACACTTTGTTTGCTGCTTGCGTGGGAAAGTAAAATAAAAAGAAATACACTCGGTTTGTTTCGTTTTGTGTGGGAAAAAAAACAAAGTCAGTTTGTTTCGGTTTACTTGCGGTAAAAAAAGTAACGAAGTCAGCTTGTCTGGCTTTACTCGAGTAAATAAAAAAAAAAAAAACATACTAAGATATCATAAAAATCGAGAATTCACTTGCACGGTAAGCAAAAACATGAAACCAATATGAACCAAAATGAAAGCAATAGTTAGATTGGGTTTTTAGGCAATAAAATAAATTTTAAAAGTCCACCAAACTTGAGCTACCGTGCACATTGAAAAGAAATTAAAAAAAAATGGATCCGTTCGAAGTGTCAAGAAAAAACCCAAACGAATTCTCGAAAATTGCACCACAAACCGATTGTTTTTTTTCTGCAGCATTGTTGAATTTCGATCACCAAGAAAGAAAAACAACATAAAACTACAACTTCGCCATGGATCGAGCATGCTCTTGCAGCTTTTTTATATATGGTAAGAGAAAAAAAAACAAAAAAATGCCAACAATTGCCCGAAAGATCGAACACTTTTTTAAAAATTCTTTAGGATCGTTTGGCCAAATCCAAGTTTCTAAAATTTCGCGAATATCGTTCTCCGGCAATTTTGAATCTCGCGACGAGGGGAGGCAAAAAAGTCGTTTTCAGAATAAGCCTGTACGGCGGGTTTCTATTCGAGGCGGTCGAATGACATCGGGATATGGGAAACCGATCGAACATCGGTAGATGCGAGCAACAATATAACCGCTCGAGCCTGTCGTACGACAGGTTTCTTATCGCGTTTCGAAGAGGTCCGACTCGAATATACCTGGCGACTCTCGCGCACACCTTCGGCTGACTCTCGACGCCAATAAATAACGTCGGAAACGAACCTTCATTCCGTTCGGGTGACGAAACGGAATTGCCTTTACAGCGCGGCGCTGCGAGGGAATAAATCCATTGGTTGGTCCGGTGACACACTTACCGATCTCGTTACTTCGAAGAGACGACCCGGGGGGAAAAAAATCCTCGTAGAAATACCACCGCTTTTTTTCCCCGAAAAAAACCACGAGAGGTCGCCTCCTCTCGGGACGACAAAAAAAACTTCGTTTTCGTTCTCGATGACACCACGCGATTATGTTAGAAAAATCAAAAAAAAAAATTGAACCGAACTTCGAAATCGAATAACTTGGGACAGGCTTTGAGAAAAATGAAGAAAAAAATGGCGAATGCGAGATGATGGCTTTTCAAATATTGTTCTTCACGCGTTTACCTGAAGTACCGAAGTTTACGTCGCAATTGCAGTGTGGGTTCTCGAAAGTTTTTGGTTGAAAGATGAAATCGTTGCAGCCGCAGATTTATGGGCATCCAGCAAACACGAGTAACATACAGAGTATGACTGTGTATATCCGCTTTTAAAAAATGTTTCTCTCTCTCTCTCTCTCTCGGTCTAGGCTAAATGAGTCATAAGGAGATTCAACAGTGCACGGAGACAGAGTCACAAGCGCCTCGTATTCTTTTTTCGTGACGGACGTTTTGATAGCAGCATGTGTCGAAGGGAACTCCAGAATTAGAAGGGTGCGGGATCTATGGAAAGAGAGAGAAAGCCGTGTACCCATAAAGCCGGTTCAATGAGAATTGTGCAGCCAGCGTGATGAAAATATATTTCTATAAATCGCTAGGTGTTAATATTATATATTAATATTATACCTAAATATAATATAAAATATCATAATAAGTGTAGATATATATATATATAATTATCTATGTCACAAAAAAATGTTCCAGACCAACATCTCGACCAAACTTAAATATCTCGGATCACTACCAAATATTTGGCAGTGATCCGAGATATTTAGATTTGTATTTTATTTTAATAGGTGTTCGAGATGACCTTGAATGACTTTGACCCCCCAATGTTCTTTATGCGGCTTGAGGTACTCCACAAGATGGTTGAAAAAAATGTATCATTCCATTAAAAAAAGCGGAGGCTTCACTGTGCATTTGCGCCTCCACCGCAATAAAAAAAGATGATCGCATTTGATCGCCCCCTTCACATCGTATAACTTTTGTCTGGAACGCTTTTTTGTGACGCCGATAATTACCGCGTAATTTCGGATGGCAGAGAAAAGAGGGACACCCTGTATATATACACTAATCTTTAGCGATGCATTAATGTATATTGCTCACTAATAATATATTAATACGTTAGCGATATATAGATTATATATTTTAGAGGAAGAAATCATAATTAATAGTGTTACAATATTAGTGAAATGTATATAATCGTATAAAATAATTTATTCTTATTATTATTTTAATATAATATAATTTCTGTTTTTTATCATTCAACCTTCTAATAATTATTCTATCTATATATATCTTAATTATCTCATAATTAATAATATGTCTTGTCTTTATTTCATGGTATACCCTCTCAGGGTGTTTACACAGGTATCCCCCCACTACATAACCAGTCCCCCTTTTCGTTTTACTTTCCTTTCGCACGCACTTAAATTTAAATACATTCTCTTCTTTTACATAAAATATTTAGAAACTACCCTTAAAAACTACTTATATTCTCTATCTATTCCTATGTATATTTCCTTTTCTATCTCTTTTCGGTTTTGATCACCTTCTCAAATTGCCTTATGTATGTACCTAGTGGTTTCGCCGGTCCCTCCTTCAATGCCATTTCTATTCTCCTATTTATCTCCTCTCTTTCTCCATCCCCTAGCCACTTTTCCAACTCCTCCACTATTTCTTTTTTAATTTTTCCCTTTATTCCTTCACATGTGCATATGTGGACCAAATCTTCTATTTCTTTTTCGCAGCTCCTGCACTTATTGTCGCTATATCCCTTGTTGCCTTCCTTCCCCACATTCCCGCATCTGAGTCTTGCCCATATCTCCTTCATTCCCGACGTTGTGTTTCCCTCCTCCCAATACTTTTCTGCTTCTACCGTTTGTTTTCTATTCTTGTATTGTACGCAGTACGTGGATTTTTCGATTTTGCTCCAATCCTGCTGGATTTCCTGATCTATTTTTGTTTTCTTTCCTCTTTCTATTATTTCCTTCAATTCCCTTGTATCATTGTTTGCAATGGCCATCCACATTCCTCCCTCTCCTACTTCCTCCATCGCTTTTTGCACCTCCCTCCCCCATTTTGTTGGGTTTCCATTTATAACTCCTCTCGCTTCCTCTTTTAGGCATTTTCGGGGCCATCTTTCCTCCCCCATCTTCATGATTACCCTTAAATAATTTGCCGCTCTCTGCCATGTTTCCGTTGATATACTTCTGCGTCCCGATTCCCTTCGCCAGATGTAGTTTGGCGTATTTTTATTAATGCCCATTGCCATTTTTGCATATCCTCCTTCTAATCTCTCGACTACTTCTCGTCTCTTCCAGCCCCACACCTCGCTCCCATAAAGCAAACCACTTCTGACTATCGCATCCATCAAGTGCATCCTTCTCTTTAAACTATTTATCCCGGCCCTTTTGAAAGTACCCCAGGTCGCGTTGGTAGCTCTTCTTATTTTCCCCGTTAGGTTATTCAGATGTTTTTCAAATGTATTCCCTGTCGAGAATACTACCCCCAGATATTTATATTCTTTGACTATTTCCAATTCCTCCCTCCCATACTTCCATTTTTGGTTTTCCTTGTTTCTGCCTCCCTTTTTGAATCTCATTATTTTGGTCTTTTGGATGTTAACTGTTAACCTATTTCTTTGTACATATTTCTCTAGTGATCTCAGCATTGCCGCCAGCCCTTCCTCTTCATCCGACACCAGCACGATATCATCTGCAAATTTGAGTGCGAATATTTTCTCTCCTCCTATTACCGTACCCCCTTCGTTCTTTGTCACCCATATTTTGTCCATGTCCTCTATGAACAGGCTAAAGAGGGAAGGGCTCAGAGGGCACCCCTGCCTTACGCCTTTTACCGTCTCGAAGCGTTCCGTGATCCCTCCCCCTGTGATTACCTCGTTTATACTTTTTTCGTATATTTTCTTGATCATCCGGAGCAGCCTTCCTTTTATACCTAGTTCTGTTAGTTTCCTGATAAGCAAGTCCCTATCGACCGTGTCAAATGCCGCTTTAAAATCAACAAACGCTGCAAACAGCTTCCCCCCTTTATTCTTGAGTTTGTTGTTTATCAAGGCATTTAAGACAAACACGTGGTCCCTCGTCCCCCTCCCGCTCCTAAAGCCTGCCTGGCTCTCCTTCAACACCCCCTTCCCTTCCAACCAGCATCTAAGCCTCCCCGTTATAATATTGGCTAACAATTTGTATCCTGTGTTGAGAAGTGTGATCCCCCTATAGTTTTTCACGCAGTTGACATCTCCATTCTTGTATATCGGGAAGATTCTCCCCACTTCCCAACCTCTCGCTAATTCCCCCTCATGCCAAAACTCATTCAAGATATCCTTAACTTCCTTATATCCATCCTCTGTCATAGCTTTCAGGAATTCGATCGGTATTCCGTCTTCCCCGGCAGCTTTTCCATTTTTCATACCTCTTAGTGCTTTTTCCATTTCCTTCATGTCAATTTCTCTATTTGCTCTTTCTATCCAGATGTCCTCTCCCTGCTCTTCTTCCCTTCGCCTTTGTTCCTCACCGCTCTCCCTAACATCGCTGGTTCTTGCTCCCAACAAATCGACAAAGTACTTCTTCCATTCTTCCTTGCTAATATGTTTCCCTACGTTTGCTCTTCGTGGTCTAAAGGGTCTGATCGCTTTCCAAAGGTCCCCCACCTTCTTACACCTTTCCACTATTTTCCACTTTTCTTCTAGGCTCTGTCTTTGTGTTAGTTTCTGTATTCTTTTTAGCTCCCTCCTTGCTTCCTTTAAACTCTCCTTCGAGTTTTCTCTCTCGTTCGATGTTTTCCCCTTCAGGTATTTTTTCAGCCATATCCATACCAATTTCCTTTGTTCTTTTATTTCTGCCGTTACCTTCCTTTGCCTTTGCTTATTCTCCCTTATCCTCACGATCATCCCCACTTCTTCCGCTGTTATTTCTATAACTCTTCTTAATCTCTCCCACCTTTGCCCCCCACCTTGCACCGTATCCGTTTTCGTCCAGTTCTCCCTGAATTTCTCCTCGTACTCTGTCCTTAACTCTTCTTTCCACCTGAGCATTTTGACTTCGTTCCCGCCCCCCTCCTTTCCCATTAATGAACTCTTTCTTTGTTGCGATTTCATACTGATTGTCAATGGTAGATGGTCCGATTCCATTCTGATTTCTATTTTCATTTCCTCGATTATATACTCTTTTCCTCCATTAACAATCAGGTAATCTATTACCGACCCCTCTTTTTCTTTTTCTCCGACATAGGTGTACTGTCCTTCCCAATCACCTTCGCAACGCCCGTTTAATATTACCAATCCATTATTATTGCAAAAATTCAAAAGCTTCCGTCCCTCCACATTTTTTGTCTTATCTTTGGATTTCCTTTCTCCTTCTTCGTCTTCTCTGTCACCAAGGAACCCCCCTTCTTCCCCCGTTCTTGCATTCCAATCCCCGACCAAAATCACATTCTCACCCTCTTCCTCTATTTTTTCAACCACCTCGGTCAGTTCCGGCGTCAGTTTTCCGATTCCGCAATTGTTATAAATTGTTACGATGGCAACTCTTTCCTCTTCCTTCCCCAGTTTTATCCCTTTTATTATCTAGCCTTCTTTTCACCGCGTAGCTGCCGCTTTTTGTGCCAGATTCTCCTTAATCCCCACCAGTTGCCCCCCCATCGCTCTTCCTTTTTTATTTTTCCTTATTGCCGGTTTTGTGTACCACTTAAACTTTTTGTCTAACGCACTTATAATTTTGTTCTCGTTTTTTTCCTCTATCCACGTTTCCTGTAACGCAATAATATCATTTTTTTCCAGGAATTCCCACGCTTCGTTTATTTTTCTCGCCCCCGCAATGTTCCACGATACCATTCTAATAATACCCTTCGTATCTCCTACTGCTTTCTCGAAACCCCTGAAAGGCTCGAAACCCCCTTCCCCCCACCCTCCCCCATGTGTCGTCCTGTCTTCTCAGTCTTCTGTGGTCCTCTTCCCAGTCGCCCTCTAACTCGTTCCACCGGCACCATCTCCCGTTAATTCTCATTTTCTGGTGTCCGGTTTGTATCTCATCCCCTCGCCTTTTCCTTTCCTCCGCCGTTGCCTCAATCCAACGTTGCACTTCTCTCTCCCTGTAGGTCCAGTCATCAGTGATACGTAGCTCTCCGCCCCCTCTCCTGTAGTTCCATTTCATGATTTCCGCCTTATCTCTCGTTCCCCCCAAGGTCACTATCAGACCCTTTTCTGTCCAAAACCAGGTCTTGATGATAGGTCTCACCCCTGTCTGCCGATGAATTCTTGCTCCGATGTCCTGCCTCGAAATTCTGCTCCCGCGTCTTATGCCACGTATGACGATATTTGCTCTTCTTCTGCTTCTTTCCTCCTTTTCTCTCTCCCATTCAGCCTTTCGCATGCTACCCGGGTGCTTCAGCTGACCTCTGTTCTGTTGTTTTCGGGGCTCCTTATCTTCTTCTCCATTCCTCCTGGTTTCCCTTCTCTCCGTGACGAGACACGTCAGCTCCGCGTCACTAACCAGACTTAAGTTGTCCATATCACCATTTAACTTATTGCCCCCGTTTTGGTTCTTGTCCTTTTCCCCCCTCACATTCCCATTTTCGTCTTTCTTCCTGAAGTGCACTTGAGTATTAATTGTTTCCTGTTCATTTCCACAGTTCCGCAATTTTTCCAACCTTAGTTCGTTTTGCAGCGTCTCTATTCTGCCTTCTAGTGCCTCAATTCTCAGGTCTTTGTTCATGCACTGCACCTCCCACTTTGACTCCTCTGCCCACCACCTGGCTTGCATTATTGCCAGTTCCTCCTCTAATTTCCCCTTCTCTTTTTCGTTCTCTTCCAACACCTCCTTCACTGTTTTCACCACAGTTTGCAGTTCCTTCCGTATCATCTCTTTCCACGTGTTCTCCAACCCTCTTTTCCATTCCTGTATCGCTATCTCAATTCTCTGTTCCGTGTCTTGACGCTCCCCTCCTTCTGGTTGCGTCCACGGCGTCTCGAAATATTCCGCTCCTGCTCTCTCCTCTTCGATGCACGGCGGCTCTCGAACCGTCTTTCTTCCCCCATCTCTTTCTCGCTCTGTCCTTTCCCCCTCCACTTCGTCAACGACCACGGGGCCTTCCGGTACTTCCTCTGTCTTTCTCCCACCCTCCCCAATTCCTTGTTGATGCGCATTCCCATCCCGACGCTCTCTCACTTGGTTTTCCGGCGATCTCAGTAATTTGCTTTTTGAGAGAAAAGCTTCATCTTCCTTTATTTCCTCCAGCTCTCCGTCGGGATCGTCTTCTCCGTGCTCAACCTCCCTCTCCATCCAATTCGGCACTAGAAACTTGTCCAGGCTGTTGATTGGTGCCTTCCCTTTCCCTTTTTTGTTGAGCGCGCCCGGTGGTCGTCCTCTCTTCCTCTTACCGGCCGTCTCCGGTTCTACAGCTTCTTCGTTCTCCCGCCGCAACTCCTTGCTGGCGCTTGCGTCGTTCCTCTCCACTTCTTCCATCTCACTCTTTTCGCCGTTTTCACCTAACCTCGCTTTTTCGCTTGGCTCCTTTCGTGTCTCTTTTTTGGGTCTTACCACCCCTCCCTCTCAATTCCTATTATTTCCACCCAAACACTGCACCTCACTATTCCTTTTCCGATAGTTTCTTCACCACTCCCGCTTAATCACCTCTAGCTTTGTTTCAATAAAAACACGGGCTGCACAGACACGCGTCTACCTCGGTCCCCATCAATATATAGATTCACCATAATTAATAATATTATATTTACATACATGATTGATATTTTGTCGTACCATATTATTAGTATGATATATTTAAGTATTAATAATTATTATATCAATATTCAAGTAGTGCGATATTAATATCATATACAATATACAATAATTATAATTACTTAAATATTTCGTTACCAATAATATGGTACTACAAAATATCAATAATGTATGTTACTATAATATTATTAATTATATAGCATATATATATAGTTGTTATACAGCACATAGAGCATCACTATTGGATCAGTACAAAAGAATAATTATTATAACTAATTGAAATACTTAATTAACATATCATTAGCGATCATTTTGACGTACATATATTGGAATTATTGGTAATAATATATTAATTGAATCAATCAATTATTTATAGCAATTGATCATTTATACTAATACAATACTAATGCGTATACAATAGTTTAACATTAACGATACATCGATAGCAATATATTTATTAACATATATTTACATATTTACAATCAAACATAATACACGCGAGCCTCCCTTCACAAACGAACATACGACGGGCATCCAGAGCAAAAGACGGACAGACGGATGCACTCTTCGCGAATACGCCGAGTCACGGAGAGTGATTGAACATTCTACATAATGAATTAGTACCTGATTAACGACAGTGCAATGGCAATATATATATATATATATATTTATAGGCGAGGAGAACTCGCACGCTCCGGTGACCGGGAACGATTTCCCGTGTGCCCCATTCCATTTCTGTCTGCCCCACCCGGTTCTGTTCCACTAGAGCACAGCGTGCACAGCAAAGGAGCTCCGTACCGAAGAACTTACCTTAACCCGCGCGTCCAGCACATACGGGTATATCAACGCGGAGAACGCGATTCTCTCATCCCCCCCCCCGCCTCCTTTTATTTCTCGAAAAAAAAAACATTTGTTCCTGACCAGTACAACAATTGTACGTCCCGTAAATTTTGGAGGAGGAATCGGCACGAAAAAATCGTCGACGTCCGATTAGGCGTTGAATTTCTCGTGCAGATATATGGATGTATGCAATACAGTCTTATGAAACGATCGAAGATCGTTTGTACAACTTTGCTGAGACGAATGGGTGTTCCGCCAAATTGTATAACGCATATATAGACAGAGGGAGAGGGCGAGAGAGAGGGAAGTGTTTATTTCGTGCTCAGGAATCGAAATTTCCTAAGAGTACGGTGCAGCATACCATATATGCAACGCAGAAATAAACAAAAATAATAACTAAAATGAAAGGACAAACTAAAACGTCTAATAATAAGAATAATAATAATTCATAATAATTGACAACGATAAGTACATAAAAGTAACAAACAAAGCAAAAGAATGCAATAAAGGGTGTAAAAATAACAATAATAATAACGATGATAAAAATAATGATTATAATCGGTAATAATAATAATGATGATAATCGATGATAATAATGATGATAATAATGACAGAGACCGCTTATTGGAGAACTCTATTACAAAACATACGTGCACGTATGTACGTACAAGACTTATTATATCGCGATATATATAGGGAGAGATCTCTGAAAATAATTCACGTGAGGAGACCGGTAGCCCCTCCAAGTATGGCCATTATTCACGAGCCTTTGCTGGAATAACGTTCGTTCATTCTGCAAATATGTATACCTATATGTATATGCACGTGTCGCTACATTTAAATGTATCGCATTACGATCCACAAATGAGGCAGATTTATCCTAATCTCCGGAATCTACATGTATAAATATTTGATCAACGTTATAATGGGACGGGTGCGCGCGCGCGAGTCTTTTTCGTTCGTATAAAATGTCGCACATTTGTCATTTAATTCGCGAGATACCGTAACTCGCCAAGATCAGGAGAGACCGAGTTAGAGAGACAGCGGCAGAGAGAGAGAGAGAGAGAGAGAGAGAGAGAGAGAGAGAGAGAGAGAGAGAGAGAGAGAGAGAGAGGAGGTGTACCCGTGTGATGTTTTGGGCACAAAGAACACGCAGGGAATGAAGTGGTTACGGGAGAGTCGATTTCGTCAGTTGCCAGACAGGGCAGCCTCGACTGGGCATTGAGCAACTTTTACACGCGTATATGGGAAGTTCTATTATATATGTATATTTATTGGAGTGTAATACGAGCGGCTTTTGCGCCGCCGCTTCAACGTTAGATCAACTTTGGACCCATAATATTACACTCACACACACACACAAACACACATACACACACACAATATGTATATCGATATATGTTTGATCGAGAGACTCTCTCGACAGTATAATACGCACGCGTTCCAATCATGTTGACCAGTCACCGCATATATGTATGTATATATCCTCGTCGATATAATGGCTGTCGGAAAATGTCGATCAAACGTGCTTTTCCCATGTTAAAAGTCATTGGCTCGCACATTGGTGATTGTATGGCACCACGTGTATATATATATATAATCTTGTTGACGATTGACGGCAACATCACACTGAGTTGTTCTGAACCTATAAGCGTATTATATATGTATATGTATGTATGTATATATATGTATATATATATATATATATATATATATATATATATATATATATATATATATATATATATATGTCCGTCTGTCCGTATATATATATATATATGTATATACAGACAGGGTAACAATTATAAGGTGACAATGTACTTTTTATGAGTCTTCTGCGGAGATTTTGCGCTGGAGGAAAAGATGATTTTTAATGGGTTGGAAAATCCTCTTCGAAAAAATTTAATGTTTATTTTGAGTGCAGCAGAATAAAGATAATTACATTCTGAATACGAAAACCTCCTGAAAACCTTCATTTGTCGATTTCGTAATTGAGGTAAAAATTATTAAAGATGCATTTCAATGTGGATATACTGGAATTTAATTCGATTTAAAATCGAGTTTTTTGGGAGTGTTTCATATTCGGAATTTAATAATGTTGATGATACTGAATTCAGATTGAAATTTTGAGTTTTCTCGAGAATGCTAAGTTTTTTTCTGACTAATACTACTTATGACAAAAATACCCTGTATTTTTTCGAAGGGGATTTGGAGAATCATTGAAAATCACATTTTTCTCGGTTTCAAAATGTCCGTGCCGGACCCTTAAAAAACACCAAACTTATTATTGTCACCCGTATATAAATATAGGGTAAGGAGGGAGTCCCGTTGGTTTCTTTTTGACGAATGGAATTTATTTTAAACACCCGAAATCGATAATGATTGCGAATTGATCGAAAATCAATTTCTTCGCGATATCATGCATTGATCTGATTTTTTATCGCTCTCTCACGTCCGTCTTCGGTCACGTCTCTCCTGGAACTTCTTTTTTTTCTCGTCTCCGCTATCAAGGGGTCTTCTCACTTTAGACGCTAAAAAAGCTATTTTCACAAATTTTCTGGATAGGTTTATATTATAGATATTGATATGAAAGTTGTTACACTTAATAAATACACTTTCGAAAAACATTAAAAGTTTTTAAAAGGTTTTTGTGTAACCCAAACTACTGAACCGATCCTTATGATATTTTAACCACATATTCTTTACAACTATGGCTATAGCGCATATCAAGGATTTAAAAAATGTTTAATATTTACTATTTTTTTGCCAAAAACTGTGAAAAAACACGTTTTTTTTTGTTTTTTTTTTCGAAAAATGCCCCCATTTTGTTATTTTTGCATTCATCAAAAATCATATGATATGCGCTATAGCCATTAACATACTGAATCTAAAACCGTTTGATTTTTTGTTTCGGATTATCCATCTCCGAGATTTCATCAACAGCGCAGACCTACCATTTTTTTAGGAAATTTTTTTAAGTACAATTTTCGTCTATAAACTGTGGCTTGAATAAATTAACTTTAAAAAAATATATATTTCGAAAGTGTATTTATCGAGTCTAACCACTTTTATATCATTAACTATAATATAAACCTATCAAAATATGAATGAAAATAACGTTTTTGGCGGTTAAAGTGAGAAGACTCCTTGAAAGAAGGAAAGGCTCGGTAGAAAACGAAAAGCTGAAAAACAGAGATACGAAAGGGTTAAACAGGATCCTGTAGCAAGAGAGAAGTTAAAGCAAAAAGAGCGACATCAATATTCAAAGAAAAAGGAGAAGAAGATATCAATAAACCAATAAAAACTAGATATGAAACGGTTTGCATAATTCCTCTGGCACTACTATTTCTTTCGATCATGATAAATCTCTCAGAACTGAAAAATCAGTGTGTCCCATCGGGGATTGTATTACAGTCGAACTCCGATATAACGAATGTCTAGGGAAGTTCGTTATATCAACTTTTTGTTATATTGAGGTTTTGTTATATGGAGATCGTGTTCCTTATAATGTTTAAAAAAATATATATTAGGACTATAAATATAGGGATAATTTTTAAAGAAAGAAAAGTTTAAATTAGAGCAATTTTTACAAGCAATTATCAATTAGAGCATAATGTATACCCATGTATGCAAATGGGCAAATTTTCGTTATATCGAGGTTCGACTGTATATCGATTGGAACTGAAGTCACCTGCAATCTTTAAATCATAAAATTTAATATTTCTGTTTATAAATTTCGTTGTCCTGCAAAATGATCATTTCAGGAGAATCACCCATACACAGCCAGTAGAAAGTCCGCCACGATGCCAAATCAACTGTGCCGCGTGATAAATTATTTCATCGTTATGAAACGAGAGGAGAAAGAACGAGAAGGCGAGAGTGGAAATTGGAACCTCATGCGCGCTTGCCATAGTTTTTCTGAATAATTATAATTTCGTGCTGTACTTGCTGCTTTACTTTATTCCACGTTGCGTATCATTCGAGAGATTGCCAAGGCTGAGCCGAGCATTTTTTCGGGCCTTTTCTTATGATTAACGTGATTCATCGATTCGATCGGATAGATTTATTCGAAGACTGGGAATGTTCTTTGTACCGTGTGACGTCACGTTCAAACGTGTGTAACAACGGGTTTGTTATTCTTATTCGGCTCGCTCTCTCGTGCTCTTTTCTCAGTCCGGAAAAAAATCGACTTGTGTCGAACGCGGAAGAAAAATTGAGCTGAAAAAAAATGGGGCACATTACATGTGTATCGCATAAATGGACTATCTTTCTTTCTCTCTCTCTCTCAAGTTAATTATGCATGATCTGTTCTTATCTATTATTCGAAACACATACATTTTTTTTAAATGTACATTTGTACCCCAAACAAAATTTAAACGCGTTTTTTTCGAAACAAACTTTTTTGACGGCTCGTTGATAAAATCTTCGAAACTACTGAACCGACCCTTATGAAAATTTAACCACATATTCTTTACAACTATAGCTATAGCGTATATCAAGGATTTTTTAAAATTTTGATATTCACTATTTTTTTGCCAAAAACGGTGAAAAAACACAGTTTTTTGTTTTTTCGTAAAATATCCGCCATTTTCTTATTTTTGCATATATCAAAAATAGTATAACATGCGCTATATCTATTAACATGCTGAATCTAAAACCGTTTAATTTTACTGTTTCGGATGATCCATCTCCGAGATTTCATCAACAGCGCAGACCTACAATTTTTAGGACATTTTTGTAAGTACCATTTTCGTCTATATATAGTGACTTAAATAAATAATTTTAAAAAAAATGTATTTCGAAAGTGTATTTATTAAGTGTAGCAACTTTAATATCAATATCTATGATATAAACCTATCAAAAAAATTCATGAAAATAGCAATTTTTTAGCGTCTAAAGTGAGAAGGCCCATTAAGACCAATTTTGAGTTCAATGTTATTATGAGTTTAGTTTTAAGTTTTTGCTCAGACTTCATCTATTGTTATTGCTACTACTGTGATTTTCTACCTTTCTTTGTATCCACTTTTCTTGGTTTTTTAAATAGTTTATTCGCATCTTTGTTTTCTTTTGTTATTATATTGTACTCTTGCCCGAAAGTTTAACTGGGGTATAATAAACGCTATCATCATCTCTCTCCCTCTCCCTCTCTCTCTCTCTCTCTCTCTCTCTCTCTCTCTCTCTCTCTCTCTCTCTCTCTCTCTCTCTCTCTCTCTCTCTTTCAATCTCGTTTTGAGTCTGACGCCCTCCAAATCCGAGAACCGCAGATCTCGCGGCTTCCCTCTCACAGAATAAACTAATAAATGTCCCTCCTTCCTCTCGCCCCTCTCTGACTTCCTCCCGCGCCCTGCTCACGTCGCCATTCACACGTATTTTACCGAGAAAACGTGAACGAGCCTTCCCAGTAACGATATCCCTCCACGACTCTGTTTCCGATTAAAGTTACAAAGGAAGTGAAAAACATGAAATCAAGACACGCACGGGTTCGCGTGGAGTTTAAATGTCACGCGTGACGCGCGCGATGAAGCAAAGGCGAAAACATTTATTGCGTTGCATAGGAAGATATACCTTTGATTTTTTTATTTAATTTTTTTCAATTCAATATTGTTCGAGCCGATTTTCATTGGTTTGCCATTTTTTAATTAAATGTCAACGCCGGAGACGGGGCGCGAAATTGCGAGATCTTTCGTCGCGTTGCCTCGGGAAATGAGTAAGAGAGGGGGAAATAAAATCTGGTGCGTAGAATCGGGGGTGTGACAGCAATCGCAAACATACGCGATAATACGATCAATAAATTATATTTGTATGTATATATATATATATATATTAGGTGTAGTAAAAAGAAATCTATTATTTTTGCATGAAATTAAAGGATTTCTTTTTACTACATCTAATACATATATATGAAAAGGAGAACGAACCGACTCGATTATTCATTTCGACGTTGCAATTATTCGTTAATGTAAAGCCACAAAGCCAAAAATATGAATAATATAAAATAACATGAAACCAATAATACTCTTTGAAAATATGGTTTTTTAATGCCTCTCACCTCAGTTGTAATGGTATATAATATATTAGGTATCGTATGTATATTAATATTAAATACATAAGCATATGTTATATATAAAATATATATTGAGGGAGGACACTAGATCATTTATTCGCTGTTTGGAAAGAATGTATGTTATTCAGCATACATTGAACTTATTTAGTGTAAATATCCATTTAAAAAAATACAAATTAACAACGTTATTGAGGTATAATATAGCCTCTGTATAAAAAATGTTGTCCAACCTCCGGATTCATAACTTGACAATGGTTGATCTGAAAAATAAAAATAAAAAGTTTTATGATCTATATAAATGTAGTTCTCTCGGTACGGAGCCGTTTATGGAAAGAAATTTCGGGAAATGACGGGTGTTAAAAAAATGTCATTTTGGCGGAATACTTACTTATATTCTGGAGCTTAAAACATTCTGAATGAAAAAAAAAATGACTATGGCTACGCACAACGATAGCTACTGTAATTACAGAATTTTTTTTTTATTAAAAATCAGATCTAGATTTATGATTCTGGCCAGATAAAAAAAAACGCGTTTGAAAGTTTGAGTATACGTAAATCGTTACACTAACGGCTCTCACTGAATCGTCTGTAACTTTGTCCATTTTCAATATTTCAAATTTAATTTTTTTTTCAAAATATTCTTGAATATTTATACGTCGAGAAAAAGCAAAAAAATCGATTTTTTACCTGTTTACGCGGTGTGCCGTCTCAATTATAAATACAGAAATATATAAGATATATTGTCAATATATCAATTATAAATTTACAAATATATATTATCTATCGTATATATTTTTATTATAAATACATATAAACCTGAATAAATTCACATCACATTGTTTATTTCCCGTCGTTACATCAATTCGCACACTTTATTCGCGGCTAAACGAAGCTTCGCGCGTGAGTCCAGTTGCCACTCTATGACGATTTACCGGAAATAATAAAATACCTTGATCCACAGGAGGAAGAAAATAAAATATTAGACGGTATTTGCACACCTGACATATATAGTTTTTTGGTGCACGCCTATCCTGGTCTCGAGTCGATACGGGCCAAGAAGACGGAGAACACGAAAAAGAAGATGAAGACGAAAAAAAAGTGAAAAATAAAAATGGAGCTTGCCGCCAACTATATGGTCCCCCCACTCTCGGCACGATTATCGGTTTCGAGACATAGGAAATAAGAGTGTCGAATCACCGGTTTCAAACGTCGTAAATTCGTCAAGTACAACGTTTACACGTATATACTTGTAAAAGCTTTGTATATTTATGCATACGCATATATATTGCTCATATATACATATATATATTTATACTCAAATATAAATAATAATAATAATAATAATAATAATGTACAGCACAACGATATATACGCCAGACGCCATTGCTGCTGCCACGAAGTTTATGGAGCATGAGATTACTTTTCAGGAGGTCCAGCGCAAAAGAGTCAGAGAGAAAGAGAGAGAGTGAGAGCCATTGGGATGGGGAGAAAGAGCAAGACGAAAAGAGAAAGAATTGGGCAAAAAAAAGAACGCAACTGGTAATTTCATGTGTCAGTCGTGTTATTGCATTATTCGTGGGTCTCTATAACACAGAGTCTCGGCAGCAATAATCTTTCAATAAGGCGGCGAGAATTATCGGCAAAACATACGAATTTATCTGATTCGATTATATTATTTTTATTGAATATCCGAATGAATAGTTTCAATGGAGCGACGCTAATGCGAGCGGCGAAGGAAAATTTATTGCTCAGGTGCGATTGTTCGATGCTCGTAACATGGCGAAATACATCGCGTGAGTTAATTTGCAAGTTTGATCAGACGTTCTCAATGTTCCCATTGAGGCTCTCGTATCGAAAAGACGCTTTTTTCTCGAACTGATAAAGTAATTGAATTTATTTTCAATTATTAGTGAATTTTATCGAGAATGAATTATGAATTATTATTATTATTATAGGTATGTGTGAACTGTAAAGATACGTGGTATATGAAATAAAAAAGCACAAGAGAATTTCAGAGGGATCAAGATCGAAAATATTGGGTGATTTTCGGGAATTTTTTCGAAGAAAAGTACTCAACTAAATGTTTCGGAAAATTAAGAATATATTTGGACATATTTGACCTATATTACATAATTTTTCACAGAAAAATATTGAGATCCAAGCGACTTATGCGCTGCCTTCGGAGGCGCAAAAAAAAGTTCTTCCACTGCTGACATGATTCCGGCTGATTGAGTAGCTGAAACCAAAAAAGGAAAAAATGTCGTTAAACTGGAAGGTATTTTCTGTACAATGACGTAGGATTCTCGAAAAATATCAAAATCTAACAAAATGGCGTAGTTATGAAAAAAGTCTGTTTCCTTACCTATAAGATGGTCGTTTTTTTCAATGCCAAATCGTCAATTTTCATCCATTCAAAAATATCCTACGTCATTGTAGATTACATATATTCAAGAGTACTCAGTTCAAATTTCAAGTCAATCGGACAATTGCTCTTTGAGTCACAATGTCAGCAAATTTGAAAAATCTCATTTCGAAAAAACGCGTTTAAAGCTTTAACTATCGACTTCTGCAAGATAAAATGACATAAATGATAATGATATTCTTGAAAGTTTAAACCGTCGAAAAAGGCAACAAAAAAAAAGATTTTTTGAAAGTGTCACACTGGTGTAGCCTCTTAAGGTAGTACGACCGCGCAATCTTTATGTCTATAGATTTTGTTTAAATTTAAACCAGACATTGTTCATATCATTATGCATGTTTGCGTGAAATTTCACAATAATCGACTTTTTAGATTGGGAGATAATGGGTTTAACAATTGCAACTTTTAACACTGCAGGGTCTGCATTGAAATTTACACAGAATAATTTTCCATAAAAAAATATTTGTCCCCTATAATCCCCTAGAAGACGTATGGCAACACCGCATCATTCCACGTATCCAGTGAGTTTGCGCGGCATATTTAAAATAAATATGTATAACACACATTTTTATTTGGACGTAATTTTTAATCGAACAAAGTTTTTAATTAGTTATGAATGAGCCAACATTTTAATTTGTTAATGAAGATAACATAAACAATATAAAATATTAATATTTGTAATGCAAATATTTTTTTCTGACAACATTTTTAACTTTAGGATCACGATAATTATTTTTTTCTCGAAATATTGAACAATACTGTTCTGCGGTGTTGCCATATGTCTTTTTATTATAGGGGACAAATATTTTTTACGGCAAATTATTTTGTCTAAATTTCAATGCAGACCCTGTAGTATTAAAAGTTGCAATTTTAAAACCCATTATCTCTCAATCTAAATAGTCGACTGTTCTGAAATTTCACTCAAACATGCATAATGATATAAACAATGTCTGGTTAAAATTTGAACAAAATCTATAGAAATCAAGATTGCGCGCTCGTACTACCTCAAGGACAAGATAAAGCGAGAGAGACGAAACATTGTAAAAACCTCGAGAGATGTACCTACTCGAGACGAAAATGAGATGAAAAGTCGAGAGATGAGTGGCGAATGCGACAGTGGAATAAAGAATGAGCAGGAGTGTAGATTCAACGATGAGGTGAGAAAAGAAGATGCGGGGAAAACGTGAGAGGATAAGAGATGCCCCGGACTGGGCGACGATTTATCCAAGAGTCCATTCTACGTATCAATTAAATGCCGGGCTATTAATTTTTCAGAGGCGCAACAGGCATGTTAAGCGAGAATACCCCATTTTTCTCGCATTCCTCTCTCTCCCTCGCTCCCGGGCTGCGTCACATTGGATACGACTTTTTTCATATTGAGAGGTTCAACGTGGAATTGGCTTTTTTTGAATCTCCAATCGTCGTCGAGCAATCTCTCGTCTCGGCCATGTCGATTCGCTTCTTTTTTTTAATACTTCTTTTTCCTTCTTTTCTACATCGTAGGCTGAGATTTTTGGTGCTTTGGGAACTTGTCGGCGTTGAGGATATACCGATCTGTGGAAACCTCATGTGGGCAAAAAAAATAATAAGCAGATATATTGAAGTTGAGACAGAATTGGCAAAGTATGCAACATGTGGCAATATATGCATTAAAAAATATTAAAAAGAATATTATATAATGATATATTCGATATTTTATAATATAATATCATGTTATGTAATATAATATAGTAAGATTTGATATGATATAATATGATATAGTAAGTATTAAACTGAGTATCGCTGATTCCACTGTACGAGATCTTCCCCCTCATTACGTTCGCCACCGACTAATATACCGATATAATATAATATAATAGAATATCATATGATATAATAATAAAATAATCAATCAATAAATAAAATAATCAAAATGAACCTCAAACAGCTGGCAAAAAATCGCATGTACTGCAAAAGTATATGCGATTTTTGACAGTTGTATGAGGTTCATTTTGATTACTTTTTAAATATATGGATATATGGTATAATTGATCACAATATAATATAATGTAATAAATATATTATATTATGTTATTTGTATTTTATATATTATATTAAATAAAAAAAATATTACATCATATGACATTCTATTCTATTATATTATATTACATAACATGATGTTATATTATAAAATATCGAATATATCATTATATAATATACTTTTTCATATTTTGTAAAAACTCTCTGACTTTTTGGACTACTGTGCCGCAAGGAAACAGAGAAAACATAAGAATACTCTTCTATCGTAATACGTAGGCATACTTTTACCTACTGCACCACATAACACGATGATAAAAGTGGCTCCTTTCTATATATCGTTATTTCGAGGTTGATTTTACAATAGTGACTGTCAAAACGGTGGATTTCGAGTTGAGCTCTCTCTCTCTCTCTTTGTCCCTCTCCTCCCTTGCTCTTTCGCTGTCCGTCTTTTTCTCTCTCCCTCTCGAGGCGTCTCGCGGTAGCTCATTAATAGATAGATCAGCGGGGCCTGTCAATTAAGGTGGTATCGGTGCCGCGATTAATCCTCCCGTCTCTCGGCCCTGACTCGCGACGCTTGCGTTACACACGCGGATGTGAGGCACAACGTACACACGTGTGGACACCGAGCCGTTTGCTCTTTCTCCGGTGCAGTCTGTAAACGAGGAGAGCCCGCGCGCGCCTGCGGGCCAAATTTCTCGCGCTCCGTATTTTCGTTTTGCTTTTTTTTCTGCCCGACAACTATTTGATCGACGTGAACAAATTGAAGGAATCTCGAAATTCTCGCGTTACACCAAGCGCTCCACCGATCTCCTCGTAAATCGAATCGAACGACTGATTTGTTCTTTCGAGAAGAAATTGTGCAACGAACATGGAGAAAAAAGTATTGAAAATGTACGGAAAAAGAATTTGGTCGAAAATCGGATAATTGTTATTATAATATAACGAGTACTTTTTCGTTCGAAGGGATAAGATTTTTTTTTAATGTAGAATTTGATGAAGGCACCATACCTCACACTAAAGACTTCGAGATTGGGGGGGGGGGGATCAGTCGATACAAAAATAAAAAAGTTCGCGGAGTTTGTGTGTTATGCAGATTAACGAGATTGGCTGAACGCCCGAATGCCTCGCGCTGACACAAAGAGTCACCGGTGAAATGTGCGCGTTGCGGTGAGGCGAGAGAGATCGCGGACGTCGCTAACGATTCACGCACGATATTTCGAAACCGGTAATGAGATCGATGTTCTCTCTCGTCGTTGATCGGAGAGGTGTGTATATATATATATATATATATATATGTATATGTATATATATTATATATAAACATACACATTTATATAGATCGCGAACAAAGTTACGGGCCCTTCGCCTCGGCAAACACATCCGTTCTCTATAATCCTTGGCTGGTTGTCCGGAGGCCTCTCTCACCCTCGTAAAAATTCGATCAAACGCGTATCTCTCGTCCTTTCGCTCCGAAAAATAAAGAAACACTTTTGCGCAGGATGTACTCACGCGTTCGACAAATTATCGGCGAAAAGCCATCCGTATTTACATATATATATATATATATATATATATATATATATATATATATATATATATATATATATATATATATATACAGGAAGACAATTTGGCTATTGTTTTTAAAAGCCGGGCACGGAGATTTCGCAATCCAGAAAAATATGATTTATAATGGTTTTTCAAGTCCTCTTCGAAAAAAATTACGAGTATTTTTGGGCTGAGTAGTAATGACTAGAAAAATCGAAATTTCCATTTTGAGTACAGCAAAACGAAGATAATTAAATTATGAATACGAAGCACTCCTGGAAAACTTTTTCTGTGTATCCCGTCATCGAGAACAAAAATTATCTGAGATGCATTTTCAAGTGGGTTGATGGAATTTAATTCCATGTCAAAACTGTTTTTCAAGAATACTTCGTATGCGGAATTTAATTATCTTCGTTCTGCTGAACTCGAAAAGGAATTTTGATTTTTTTACGAAAATGCTCAATTTTTTCTGGCAAATACTACTCACCGGAAATATACGCTATATTTTTTTTCGGAGAGGACATGAAAAATCATTAAATACCATCTTATTTTCGGTCGCAAAATCTCCCCGCCAGATCCTCAGAAAACACATGACCAACATTGTCACCCTGTACGTATATGTCAAGTTTGTCAATTTATTTTTCTTCGTCTGGTTTACGCAGCTTTTTCTTTCTTTTTTTAAAGTAAGACGAACGGCCGGAAGGATGAAACAAGCTCGTGAGGGACAATTTGAGCTGGAGGGACAGCGTGCAAAAGTTTGATAGAGCCTCGCCACACCTCGAACGCCATGTCACGTTTCACGCATCTCCGAAGCTCGCGCTAACGAATCCGATCAAAACACTGTCCGGTTAAGTTATGCGAGAACTCGAACAGGACACACTTTTTGCCCCGCGTATCCCTTCTCATTTTTTCCTCTTTTCGCCACCATACGTTTTTTTTGTTGCTTTCGTATTCTCCTGCGGAGGTGTCGCGCGCCGTCGCGTCAATGTACGCGTTTTATATACACGGACGATAGAGACGAAGTCAATGTGGCGGGATGCGAATCGCGTTAATCATTTGGAGGGACATTACCGAGTACAACGTCGCGGATCCGGCGAATTTTTAATCACGCGTGTTTAATTAATTAAACCGGGCCTATATTGGAAAATTATACGTTGCTTGCTTCTCGTTTTATTGCGCTCGGGGACACGTCCTTGCGATTGGAGTGAAATTATGTAATGTAATATCATGTAATATAATATGATATAATATAATATGATATAATATAATATAATATAATATAATATAATATAATATAATATAATATAATATAATATAATATAATATAATATAATATAATATAATATAATACAATACAATACAATACAATACAATACAATACAATACAATACAATACAATACAATACAATACAATACAATACAATACAATACAATACAATACAATACAATACAATACAATACAATACAATACAATACAATACAATATAATATAATATAATATAATATAATATAATATAATATAATATAATATAATATAATATAATATAATACAATACAATACAATACAATATAATATGATATGATAGAAAATAATACAAGAAATTACAACATAAAATAATTTAATTTATCGACATCGAAGAATTAAGATCTTTCAACATTTAACGGCGAACCCTTCGCGGAGGTTAACCACCAATAAAAAAATCAAAGATAAATGCATTGCAAAAATCAATTTAAAAGGTCGATGACGTCAGTGAATTTGTTCTTCCGGAGAGTATAATATTGCTTTTTTTGTTGTTGTTGCCATTTCGTGCAAGAAACGCATCAGACTGTGATGATGCACGGGGCACGTAAGACGAGAGGCCACAGGGATACGGCATTCGTTCACGCGCGAGTCCTGCAAATTCCCCGGGGGTTGGTTGGAAAGCGAGTGAGATTGGCGTCGGGCAGCGCGGTACCGCTTGACCCCGGTGTAGGTAAAAATGGAAACGTCGAAGAGTTTACTGCCGGGCTGTGCGGGCTAGCGGCGTTGATCCCTGTGAACACGGAGGTGTACGCGATAGGGCAGGCGAGGTGAAAAAAAAAACCGCGCGTCGTATATTTGATTTGTGGGCGAAAAGGGAAATAAGGAACGGCGACGCGGAGACGAGCGTGGCGAGAAAAGTCCCGATGAACAAAAGCTCAAAGCCCCGTGGTACCGCAGCATGAATGCGTCTTGGAACAATCAGCGGAATGCGCTTTTCACGCCCTTCAAATCCGGATGCGCGTCAATGCGCGCTATTAAATGTCAGCGAGGAATTCGCGTTAAGGCGTCCGCGCGATACGAGAATTTCAAGGATACGAGTACACCCGTGTCTGCTCGGGGATTTTCTCATTCCGGCCCTTCAGCCTCCACGGCCACTGTATCAAATCGTCGCAAAGCTCGTATCTCGCCGTAAGGGACTCGCGTCGCGAAACAATTATTCTCAGTAGCGCGCTGCGAATGGCGGAATTCTTCCGCCCTGATGAGATCTCCCCCGAGGGTTAAGCGGTTCTTGGCGCAAAAGGCTATGAGCCCTTTTGTCGCGAACTCTCAACGACTAGGAAGTAGAAGTCGCTTTTGATTAAGCGTTGATTAGTGCGAGAACTCATTATCAATGTTTCTTTTTTTTTATGATTGTTTCATCAATCGTTTTTCCGTCAATTGATTTATCGATGTACATTTATTTATCAATATCTAATATCAATCAACTTATGAATATTAATTTATTTATCATTTTCGAATATCAATTTATTTATCAATTTCAAATATCAATTTATTTATGAATATCAAATATTAATTTATTTGGCGGTATGAATTTTTTCTCATCATTAAATATAAAATTATTCGTGCATTTCACATATCAATTTATTTATCATCGTGAATTTATTTATGAATATGAATTTATTTCAAATATCAATTTATTTGTCAACATTAATTCATTTATCTATATATCGATATTAATTTACTTAGTGATTTATCAATATCAATTTATTTATTAATAATTTTTTTCATATTCCGGCGACGTTGCATTCGATTTGACGAGCAAAAAAAGGACTCCGTTTTTTATTCTCCATAGCCAAAGGGGTTAAGCATTTTTTTTATTGCCTCTCTTTCTAGCCTCATTTTTCGGGGAGGATCAAGTTACGTGTAATATCTTCCTGTAGAGGGGTGGACTACGGGAGGAAATGAAAGACGCGATAAATTTCAATAACGAAAACCAGTGTTGTTAATTATCGCCCTCCTCTCCTGGACGTGCTTCTCGAGCCGGCCCCGTGATTGACAAAAAGCCGAATGGATCGTCCTTACCACCGAATGTAATTTCTTCTCCTTTTTTTCTGCTCTTCTTCTTATTCTTGCGGCTCACGAGCCGCATATGTATACCCGCGTTGGAAAAGATACGTCGGTGGTTATTGTATATGAGGAGGCTCGAACGTTGTACACTGTGGTCGCGCTCCTCGCGCCAAGTGCGTGATCACCAACGGTGGCACATCTGTAAAATTTGTTCCCTCTTACGCGCGTAACTCTATACGTATACATATGTATACCGGTATACGAGCCCCGCTTAACTAATTCGGTTATTAAAACGAATGCTTTACCCCGTACCATGTGACAGGGCACCACGGCGTGGCACACGCGAGCCACTCCACCATCAACTGAAACGAAATGCAGCACACACACACGCATATATATGCATATATATATAAATAGAAAAAATTCACAATTTTTCACTATGTTTATTGTGACGAAAAAAAAAACAAATCGATCGTTTTTTCAAATTTGTTTTCATGATGTATGTTTTCACAATAAACATAGTGGAAATTTGTGAATTTGTTCTACCGGAGCCAAAAGTATCGTATTATCGTATTATCGTATACATATATGACGATAATACGATACTTTTGGCTCCGGTAAGAAAAAATCACAATTTTCCACTATGTTTATTGTGACGAAATAAAAATAAAAAAATCGATCGTTTTTTCAAATTTGTTTTCATGATGTATAGACATAGGTCTGAAAATGAACTTAAAAAATTATCGATTCTTTTGCTGTTGGAAATGCATACCAGAAAATTGTCGATATTTATTACCGGAGCCAAAAAAAATCCCATTATCGCTGTGTATGCATGTGTGTATATATATATATATATATGTATAAAATTAATTTTTATATATAATAATAATACATAAATATATGTAATTTGGAACATATATACAAGATTTTTTTTGGCTCCAGTTAGAAATGATCATAATTTGTTGCTTTGTTCAGAAACCAAAAAACATTAGATATTAAACAAAAGTTGATTGGTGGAATAAAACTGGTAGAGAGTTTGTGAACATCTTTTACTGGAGGCAAAAGATATCACATTGTCTTTGTATCTAATTGTATACTTCATATTTATGTAAAATAGTAATAATCATAATAGTGCACCAATATATATATATTTAAATATATCTAAAGATAACACGATATTTTTTTTGGCTCCAGTCGGAAGTGTTCATAATGTTCACGCCCCAAAAAAGTGGATATTTTTTTCAATTATTATTTTTTTTATAAACGTGGTAGAAGTTGTGAGGCTTTTTTATGTATGATTGTTTTTTAGGTCAAATTTAGGTTAGATTAGGTATAAGATTACTGTAAGATCATTAAATCAATTATCTTATTGTTAGATAAATGGATATATCTATGTCTAATAATATGTGATTCGTCTATACATACTTGAAAAAGAAATGAAAGAAACTATATTTTTTCTCTTCAAGCTCCAAAAAACCGAATTTTCCATTCTACAAGGACTGATACAAAGAAAAAAATTCACATTTATTCGAGTACAATCCGACAGAAAAATGCCGGTTTTCTACTAAGGATTTCGAACATCGTCAGACTTTTTTTCCAATCTGTAGTACATATTATAATCAGTTGTCCGGGTTGAAAATTGAAAGGAAAAATCGTTTTGACAGCATGGAAAAGAAAGAGGAAAAAGTAGGGTGCTTTGTTGGGTCGCGTACAAAGAGGCATTACGATACGAGGGAGCAATTGGAGAGGGATTGCGATAAAGAGCGGAGACGGGAAAAAATCCGGTAACCTGTCTAGCCGTGTTCTAATGCTGCTACTTATATGGAATGGAGGCTTTGAACATTCTCCGTGCCCTTTGATTCGTTTCTCCTAACGAGGTCTTGAAACCCCATATATATATATATATATATATGTGTGTGTGTGTGTGTGTGTGTGTGTGTGTGTGTGTGTGTGTGTGTGTGTGTGTGTGTGTGTGTGTGTGTGTGTGTGTGTGTGTGTGTGTGTGTGTGTGTGTGTGTGTGTGTGTGTAAAATATAGCGTATTTTTGTGATTAGTAATATTTACTAGAAAAAATTAAGCATATATACATATGTATGTATGTATGTATGTATGTATGTGTATATATATATATATATATATATATATATATATATATATATATATATATACATATATATATCTATATGTATATAAGAAAGTTACAACCATTCATGAGGAACGAGTTTCAGAAAAATTCGACGTTGGAACGGAATACCATTTTCTCGACGTGGACGTATATATGGGTGCATTAGGAAACGCACGCTCGTCACGCACCTGACTTCCTATTGTCTGCATTCTTTTATCTCTTCCAATTCTATTACGTATAATATATACACACACACACAAACACACACAGACATATATAAAGTTGCATGCGCAATGGAAGTAAAACGCAACAAACCGGAAAATCCGAGCGTTTAACGCGCACGCACGCGCGATGCACGCTGAGCTATGGCCGACCATGGAGAAGCATCATTTTTAAGTGTCATTGACCCTGTGGGCCCGACCCACGGGCCTGGACGCGCGGAAAAACGTTGGGGCTCGAAGCAATAATGCGCTCGCGTTATTTCTCGTGTTCTCAGCTTCTTCTTCGAGGCGCAACGCGATACGGAACAATTTTTCAGAATTTACGAGATAGAGAGCTGTAAATACTCATTGCCGACAATAAACGTGGCGCCGTGTGAAAATTCGCCTAATTATTAAGTACGACTATATATATATATATGAGTGCCTGTGTGCGAATGTATTTTTCTCTCTTTTTCTCTTTTAATATATACATATTTGTTTTATTCGTATTTTCTATGTTATATGTATATATATGAGGTATTCCACGTGAATCCGGTGAACTTTTTCCCCGACCCCCGCCAAATCGAGTTTTTAAAATCTGATTCCATTGACTCTAAAAGACACCCTGAATTTTTTTACATTGTTCGAAATAACCCTTATAAAAAAAAAAATTCTTCGAAAAAAACGCCCCGATATACAAATCTGAAAAAATTCCCAAAAATGCGTCATTATATGTAAACATTTTTAAGCTATCACCCGCAGTGGAAGTACGATTTTTTCTGTGCTTTTTGAGCGATTTGTGTTAAAACAATCCGAAAAGTTCATGCATTTTTTTACCTTTTTGAATAACCAAATGGTTATTCAAAAATGGTCAAAAAAATTCATTGTGGGCATCAAAATATTCAAGTATCCGCCCGAAGTAAGCGGTTCTTGAGTTTGTCGGATTTTTTTTAACGTTAATCGCTCAGAAAGCACAGAAAAAATCAAGACTCCACTGCGGGTGACAGCTTAAAAAAATTTACATATAATCACGCATTCTTGGAATTTTTTTCAGATTTTTCAATCGGGGCTTTCTTTTTTGGAGAATTTTTTTTTACTAAGGGTTGTTTCGAAAAATGAAAAAAATGCAGGGTGTCTTTTAGAGTCAATGGAATCAGATAAAAAAAAATAAATCGAATTGACGGGGATCATGGAAAAAGTCCACAGGATTCACGTGGAATACCTCATATATATATATGAGGTATATATATATATACTGATGTATATCATCGTCATCATCGGTTTTCCCAGAAATCTATTATTACCTTGTCTCTCGATATTGATTCGCTCCAATCAAAGATTAAAACAATACTATTATTGCGACCACGATATACATATATAGAACATTATGATATACATCCACATCCTCCTTTCAACTGAATCGCAGCAATAATCCGAGAATCATTATTATTTATAGCATTGGCACGTACGAACGCCAATCATTTTACTCTCTCTCCCTCTCGCGCTTACTTTATCTTCCTCGTTACATTTGTATCGCGATAATTGAATAATTTCCCATTCGGTAGCGTATAGCCCAACGCCATTGGCCGGGTTCTCCGTTAATGGGCCAAAACAAAAATTAAACATAACATTTTGCGCTCTACTGAAATAATAATGCCTTTGCTATTCTCGATAATCTCGCGGATTAATTTATCTTACCTCATAATTTCTGTCTGTGCACGCGTCATTACCATATAATGCGTGCATCTGAATACACTCTCTCTCTCTCTCTCTCTCTCTCTCTCTCTCTCTCTCTCTCTCTCAGCAGCCGATAATAGAAACATAACCATCCTCGTGCTATTCGATTTCAGCAAAGCCTTCGACACTGTACCTCACATGAAATTACTCAGGAAGCTAAAACAGATCGGATTCTCTAACCACGTCTTAAAATGGGTATTTGCGTACTTGACTTCGAGATCTCAGGCGGTCATCGACGAGGAAGGTCTCCGTTCTGGATGGTGTGACACTCATGCAGGTGTTCCCCAAGGTTCAGTCCTAGGACCATTACTCTTCTCTCTATTTATAAACGACATTGGACTAAACCTCCGCCACTCCCAACACATGGTCTTTGCCGATGACACTCAAATTTACCTTAGCTGCACACCGGCCGACATTGCCGATGGAATAAACCGCATCTCAGCTGACGCACAAGAAATAGCAAACTATGCGAATGACAACGGGCTTAAATTAAACTTGCAAAAATCGCTTGTTTTGGTACTGGGGTCGAGAGCACACATAAATCGAATAAACCTACAAGAACTACCTCCTATCGTTGCAAACGGCACCACCCTACCATACGTCAGTGAAGCAAGGAATTTAGGAGTGCTTATGTCATCTGACCTTTCATGGCATAAACATGTCAGCCATTTCCCGTAAGGTAAATTATTCACTACACAAACTGAAGCATCACAAAAATGCACTATCACGTCAAGTTAGAATTTCACTCATCACCACTCTCATCTTCCCAATTCTCGATCATTGTAGTTTGGTTTACAACGATTTGTCAATCGAAGAGAATCACAAGTTACAAAAACTTATCAATTCAACAATCAGATTTATTTTCAATCTCCGAAAAGATGAGCACATCTCACCATACCGTCGGAAATTGGGTTGGTTAACAGTTAGGGCCAGAAGACTCTACTTCATGGGTGTTATGGTTTATAACATTTCAAATAAAAACGCTCCTCAATATCTGATTGAAATGTTCCCACCTACGCAACCATCACTTTATTCAGCTCGTCGCACCACTACTAATGCTTTTTTCATACCGTTTCATCGTACAGCTATTCTCCAAAATTCTTTCGGCCTGGCTGCTATGTACTTCTGGCATTCTCTTCCTCTTGCTATTAAAACGTCTCCAACTCTGGAAATCTTTAAATCGAGATTATTCTCTCATCTCTTTGACCGTGACGTTGATAGCTACTAAACAAACCGCCACTTGCACTCACGTATGAGTACCCGTGCGAATCTCTAACTGTCACTCCTTTAGCTTATAACTGCGAAGTCTACTTTATATTGTTTACTTCATATCCTACTTCTTATACATTCCGCTTGAACTTATTGTTCACCACTTAGAATAGTACCACTATACCGTTTATCACCTCGGTTATCTTTATCTTTATTTTTAACTTTAGTTTATTTGCTTAATTCGTGTTACTACTACCATTATTATTATCATGTTTACACCCACCATTATTACTATGATTATTATTACTTTTTATATTTTAATTTTAATTATAAAACCGTTTATACTATGATTATTCATACATTTAACAAATCCATTATCAACGAACTGTACATACTATGTATCACATTGCCTCAAGGTTCCAAACCAAGGCATAAAAATAAATATCAATCAATCAATCAATCAATCTCTCTCTCTCTCTCTCTCTCTCTCTCTCTCTCTCTCTCTCTCTCTGTCCATAATATATATATATATATATATATATATATATATATATATATATATATATATATATATATAAGGCTGTAGTACGCGAAGGCGAGAGAGTGAGGGATTAACGATAGGGTGAGCGAAAAGAGATGGGCAAAGCACGAGCTAGAAGCTATTGCATTCAGCGGTATGCGTACTCTACTTGCTATATATATAAACACACGCACGCACACGCGCGCACACACACACACACAGACACACACACAGTATATATATATATATATATATATATATATATATATATACATGTATATATGTACGTATTTAGTGCGTGTACACTCGCGGAAATACGCGGTAACCCGCGCCTGTAATGCGCCCCGTACCAGCGCGGTTTTGTTCCGATAGCTCGTTAACCGAGAGGAACGTTGGGTATATCGTTCATGCATAACATAGTAGCAAAGCTCCGGACAGCTTGAGTGAAGCTCCGCGATTCTCGAACAGCATTACCTTGCAATCGTTGTACATATATATATATATACAAAGATATATATGTTTTTATCTGTATGTGACTCTGGATGCAGTATGAGGGTACACGGTGCTAGAAAGTCTCGATTTCTCGACGACACACATAAATAATTAAACGGGATGTAATGGTCCGGTCGTACGGACGCACTCGTACGGTACATGATCGCCGATAATTCAGGCCATTGCTTCTTTTTCATTTCTTACTTTTCGATACTTAGGCCACCGGATACATGCGAGGGGAAAGACAAATATATATATATATATATATATATATATATATATATATATATATATATATAATTTTTTGATTAAACAAAGAGTGATTGGTGATAATTAGTACGGGTGATGGAAAGGGTGTGACGATGATTACAGGGTGCGTTTCGTCATAACGATTCCATCAACAGTTGAGATCGGAAGATCCACGGTGAGGTATTGGTATGAATCACCTTTCTCTCTCTCTCTCTATCTCTTTTTCAGTCGTTGATAATTTAAAGATCGCGGTTAATCGAAAAAAGACAACTCCGGACGATCGTGAATGCGAGATCAAGTCGGCTAGCAAGAGAGGGAGAGAGAGAGAGAGAGAGAGAGAGAGAGAGAGAGAGAGAGAGAGAGAGAGAGAGAGAGAGAGAGAGAGAGAGAGAGAGAGAGAGAGAGAGAAATGGCGAAGGCGTTACAAATGTGAGAGATTTAAGAGTTAGTGATCACGATCGTTAGGAGGTTCGCAATGGGCCCATGTCCGATGTCCACCGTATCTATAACGTTAATGCGTTACATTCCGCGCGACCGATGAGTGGTTTCAAAGAGCCTTTATCGATGCCAACTTATGTACGCTGCGTGCATAAAGTAACGGCTGGTGATTCAACTACAGAAATTGAGTCAGTATTTATATTATGTGTGTGTACATGTACGTGCAAACATATCGCGGTCCCCATGATCTGCGATATAATACAACGTAATATAATATGATATAATATAATATAAAGTAATATATTTTGAAAATTTATTTACCGAGGTCTCAATTGATTCCCGAGTTCCAACGTATACCTTTGCGGGTTTTTAGGCATAACATTCTTAAGCTACGCTATACCGCGTTTGCCGAGGGTACGGGGAAACTGTGGAAAACCCGTACCGGTATAGGCGGCTCTATATCCCTCTGATTCTTCGGTGCGCAGACTGTAAATCAAGTATGTACACCAAGGCATCAGAAATAATGGCCTTCCGCTCGCTGGTTGATGCGCCAACCGGTGCACGGCTGAGCGGTCACCGCTCCGAGTATTGGCCACGCACGACGCTGCTTAATCCCTTAGGCCACTCTAGAGGCCGAATTAATTGGCTTTTTGGGATGTTTTTTTTTCAGTAAAACTACAAACCACTTCAGTAAAACTACAAACCACTTCAGTAAAACTACAAACAAAACTGAAGCGATTCATTTCAAAATGGCCGCTGTGCAGCGTTTATCTCAAAACTGCATTTTTTAAGTTGGCCGGAAACATAACTTAGACAATTTTCAACCGATTTACTTCAAATGTTGAATATATCTGGAAAAATAGGCCTATGGAAGTGCGTAGGATTTTTTTTTACATTGCATCTGTTATTAAAAATTATCTGCCGATTTTTTAGGCAAATTATTGGAAAGTGAAAAGTTTGCCTAAAAAATCGTCAGATAATTGTTAATAACAAATAAACTATGCAATATAAAAAAAAATCCTACGTACTTCCATAGACACTGTATTTTTCAACATATATTCGACATTTCAAGTGAATCGGTTGAAAATTGTCTGACAAGGAACATCTCTCAGGTGACACCCTTCGATTTTGTTGAAATTTGGATATGTTATAAAGCACCGAAAAGTAAGCGATACGGATTTTTTTTATCGGCGGAACAACGGGTTTAAGGGGTGAAACCACGCCTTAATATAGGGGTGGTTCACCCCTTAATTTTTTTTGCAATGTCACGATAGTGGATTTTTCATTGCTTCGGATCAGAAGAATTTTCGTTTTTGTTTCATTAAAATCGGTGGACTTCTTGGGTGTGAAACTGCTATATTACCCCTGGAGATGCCTTTTTTCGAGGGGTGGTTTCACCCCTTAAAACCGTTTTTCCACCGATAAAAAAAATACGTATCGCTTACTTTTCGGTGTTTCATAACATATCCAAATTTCAACAAAATCGAAGGGTGTCACCTGACGGATGTTCCTTGTGAGTTATGGTTCCGGCCAACTTAAAAAATGCAGTTTTGAGATAAACGCTGCACAGCCGCCATTTTGAAATGAATCGCTTCAAAAGAATTATTGTATGCAGTCACTGATATGTATGATAAACACCCTTTTTTGTAATCTCCATTTAATTTGTAGTTTTTCTGAAAAAAAAATTCTGAAGAAAAAGAAACAATATAATCTTATATTATATTATATTATATACATATAATATGATATGTATATAATATATTATATTCATATAAGGGTAATGAGGCCTATCGAACGAAAATTGTGTTTCGCATCAGCTCTTTCGCTCAAGGCTACACGCGCAGGCGCATAACGCACGAAGATGTCGCCACAAGCTGGCGCATGCGCGCTAACCCGCTTCCGGCCTCCAGCATTGCACCGTACATTGTGAGGGACCGCCGCGCGGCTCGAATAATAAAAATCGTTCCGGATCAATCCGTAAGTATTTCTTGGAATATTACACTTAGCTATATAAATTTGCTGTCCATTTCTCCATTATTTCGTGTCTCTATGACATGAAATATTTGAATGAGCTATCATGGCCTGATTATTTTTCATTTTGATTTTTCTACAGGCGTAGTCGATTTCACCATAGGCCTTACTATCCTCTCTCTTCTTGTAACAAGGTTGGTTGTTTTTTAATAGATTTTTCATTACTTTTAAGACGCTACAAATGTAAATAAGATGTGAATGTGGTTCCTAATGGATTAATCTCCATTTTTAGTGCCTTCGGGAAGCTTTCACCGCATGGTTCACGGTAGTTCGAGTTCGGACGATGATGGAACAATGTGCCGCTCACGCGGCTCAGAGCGGCATTTCGTCAACTTACGCCCTCACCAGTAAAAATTACGGAAAAAAACCTCCTGTTAGGCGAAAAGCCATAAATTACAGAGGAACACCGGTCACGAAAGCTCTGTTCAATTAAAATAATGAAGATAAGAAAAAAAATAAAAAGACATCCACCACCAAAGGCAACCGTGGCTCAGCGAAGCAAGCGAGTTGGTACTGTCATGGCTGTGAAGAGGACAGGGCAGCTGACATGATACAATGAACAAAATGCGGAAAGTGGTACCATGAAGAATGCATTGCTTTGTCGCTTGTATGTACCGCTGACTTTAAGTGCCCTGATGGCTGTTAAATGTGCAAATGTATAGTTCATATGCGTTTTTGAAATGTAATTTGTGCGTTTCTATGATTGTTGATCGAAAATACCAAATGTATAACATCCAAATTAATTAATTAAGTATGTTAAAGAAGTAGGCCTTATTACCCTACCATAGTAAAATAAGGCCTATTGGCGAGGTTTTTAAAAACATTTAATTTTATTTTTGTTTATATTTTATAATCATTGATACAAGAGTTCGATTATCATTAAAAACCTCTCGATCAATTTAAATATTTTTCATTTTATCGCAAATCTCGCTTAGATAGGCCTTATTACCCGCAGGTACCTGATATACATATATATATATATATATATATATATATATATATATATATATATATATATCAAATTTCCGATATTGAATCATTTTTGTAGTGATCTTTTCTTATTCAAAGTTAACGCGTCGTTGTACGTAGATCCGCGACGACAAGTTTCCGAAAACAAAAAAAACTGTGTGTCCCGAACGTCGTCAACTTTAGCGCATTACAGCGCAGGTGAGATCGAGACGTGTGCGTGTGTTTGTCTCGCTGCAGCAACGAAGAGAGAGAGAGAGAGAGAGAGAGAGAGAGAGCTCATGACCCGACGACGGTGCAACGCCACCAACCGCGCGGCGACTCATCACGACGAATCGGCAGTAAAGCCTCCGAACGTCTTCATCCGCGATATTCCAGCGTGGCCCCGGCGGGATACGTTCCCCGCGTCGACCCGTGCCCGTGTATACACGGCCGCACGACGAAACGGGGACGTGGCGTTTTCAGTTTTAAATATCACTATAAATAATCGATTATACGAGGACTATTAAATGTTTTAATGAGCGTTTGTATGTATACCGCTCGCGGTATAGAAGAGAGAACAAGATAGAGGGACAAAGTGAGGGAGAAGAAAAGTAAGACCACGTGGTCGTCACACCAACAGGACACTCAAATCTCAAAATCTCTTCCCTCATCCAGGCTCACGAAAAGATTTTATACCTTTCTTCAAATAATTTTTTTTCCCCCGTTTTATCCCTCGAGGTTCCGGACAAATATGGCAACTGAGATAATTATCGCGACGATAGCGTACAATAAAACGTGTCTTTTTCGCGAACGTTCGAAGGGCGTGTTTTTCGAACAAACTTTCGCAATTAAAAAACTACCCAATTGCAGGAACGATGCTAAATATCGTTCTGTCAAAAGTCCGAGGAAAAAAATAAGAATCATTCCCGACGAAAATTGCCAAACGAATCTATACAAACCCAGTTCCAAACGAAACCAAACTTAAACGTACCCAAACCCAAACAAAGACAAAGAAAAATCCAAACAAACCAAAATTCAGCAGAATCGAAATGAATGGTCGTCAGTTTGGCGAGTGCGTCTGGGGAATTAAAAAATCCTGGAAGAAGCGCCTGTACGTCGAAGAATAAAAGAACTGCGATTTGTATCTCGTTGACGAGAGGCGACCACCCCAAAAACCATCTAGATATAAATATTACTCATCTCTCGCTGTCTCACCCTCGTCCGGTTGCAGATATCGAGCCAGTGGAAAATTCGGGCGATCAAAAGGGCGGGGAAGGGAGGTGGCGGAGGGGGGGGGCACATCACGGTGAGCAAGAGATCGTGACGGGCAGGGGCTGCGATACGCACGTCCGAAGAATGCAGCCGTGAAATTTCATTCACCCTCGTGCGCGCAGGCTGCGTGTATCGCGCCCCGGGATCCCTCCGACAAGATCAGATACGAGTAGGTGTATGCGCACGGGAATAGGGTCAAAATGGACCCTCGGTGAGAATGAAAGTAAAATAAAAACGAGCGGCCGTATTTCACGCGCGCGCGCGTTACCGACGCTCGGGAACTCGGGGGATGATCCGGGTAAACTGCGCTAATCGGGCCGGTCATGCGTCTGACCGCGAAAAATTAGGTTAACAATGCTCGAGCGTAGCACAGTGGAAGCAACGAGACAATGGTCGAAAGTACCGCACAGGGGTGGCTTTCGTCTTTTTATCGCGATTGGGCGCGACGTTCACCCTATCGAACGATCTCCCTGTCCATTTTGTTCTTCGTTATCTGGACAGGTTTTCTTTTTGTTTCATCCACACCCGGCTTCAATATTTATCTATGCATCTATCGCGTCCGGGTTATATTTAAGTGGCAAACTACTCGTTATTAATTCAATGATTTATTCATTTCGTATATTTTTCTCCCGTGCCGAATGAGGTTCGCTCATTTAACTTTTTCGGATAGCATTCAAGAGGCTTTTTTACTGACATGTCGTTTGGACAATATTTATTATTATTATTACTGAAATATTATTCGGATATTATTTTTAGTATGTCGATATGGCATATTAAATATTTATTTGAATATTATATTCAATATAACCCAAACCTTACTATTATTATGATTATCATATTATTTATTATATTAAAATATAGTTATTATATATGAAACGTTATCCGATTATCATTGTTATTATAATTATTACTATATTTGTTAGTTACTGTTATTCAATATAATTATTATATAGAAAATAATATCCACATATTATTGTTATTATTATTAATTTTATTGTTAAAATTTATATATTACCTGGATGAATAAAATGAGTAATAATTCAATCCGTCCGAGGAAGTAAATAATTGAATAAATAAATTAATAATCAGAAGGTGAATTAATGCTCGAATTAATAAATCACTGAATCATCAAATGTATGATAAATCAACTTCTTCAAATTGAAGGATAAGAAAATAGACGGCCGCTTCCAAGTGTCCCAACAATTGATGATTAGTTTTGATTCGCCTTCGAGTAATACGATTTTCGGATCGGGCCATTTTGCCCCCTCCGAAGCATATATATATATATATATATATATATATATATATATATATATGTATATAAAATTTACTTGCCAGGTCGAAGTTTGTTTCGAATGGAATTTTATTGTGAGCAGAGGCATCTCATTTGGGGCATTGCGGTAGGTTGAACGGACGCGTGATCGAATAACACGCCGTGACAACGACGACGGAGAGCACCGCGTCTCCGCGCCCAGTCCATATGGCCGCCGAAGAATTTCGAGATCTGTTTTTACGATACACCGCAGAAGGCTACTGGCTGTAATAATGTTCAAAATCTCAATTTACACTTCGTCATCGTTAAATACAAATGTCAAAAGATCCGGCTGATTATTTTTGGAATATTCTTTTCTTTTTCTTACGAAAGTGGCGGATGGAAATAAATTTCCAATATTAATATCACTATCTATTTTGGGCTCGTTTCGGCGGATCCATTTTGTTCGAAATATACTTCTGTCATGGGTGGCGAAAGCTTTTATAGGTTGATGAAAAAATAAGAATGATCGTCGTCTCAAAAATCCTATTGAATTCTCCTTTCCCATTTACGTTATAGCTCTATAGTATTTATTAATATATATATATATATATGACATATCAACATTATTAATTTTATATATCATCTATTGTTATATTATATATACTATAGGTGTATATATATATATATATATATATATATATATATATATATATATATATATAACAGCTATATGCCATTAATTATAATGTTAGTTCTTGCTTATCCATGGCTGTCGCCGGCAAACCATTTTCAGTGGTCCCTTCGAAATATAATCGCCACCCTAAAGTATGCCCTGCATTCGAGGGTGGAGGACAGAAAAAATGCCTCGATCTTTTCTATACATCTTTGTGCACATCTATGTATATATGTATGCAACATTTATTCCCTGTAATATTTATTTCTCTTTTTTTAAGAGAAGCCGGAGAACCGCGTGTGTTTCACAGAAAAGTGAGATTTTATCTCACGCTCCCGCCCGCCGATCGGCACAGAAAGGGCTGGCCTCATCCTCCTCGGCCTCTTCCTCCTCCTGCGCCGGTTGCAGACCCCGGTGTCGATTTCCGAATGGCGTGCTTCCATTTCTTTTTTTTTTCGTCTTTTTTGTCGAACCGACAGCTCGACTCTTTCACCGTGCCAGGAATATATAACCATAGGAGGATATTATTTTACACGCGGTGAGACGCACGCACACGAGTGCCCTGCTTTCCCTATATTCGTATACACATTTATATATATATAAATACAAAGACTTCGGCCCAGTTCTATTTAACGTGTCAATGAGCTCGCACCACGCGTTCCCGTTGCCCTCCCCCTGCCGATATACCCTGCACAGAGGACTCTGCCGAATTTCGCGCAAACATTTGTTTTTCTCAATTCCTTTGTCATTTTTTCAAAAATTTACGCGCGCAACGTTGTGCGTCGCGTTCGCGATGTAAGGAGCACAATCCTTGTTCGAATTTTCGAAAGGCCTTTCCAAAAAGCTGAACTGTATCGTGGTAACATTTTTTTCCAAGATCTTTTTGCTCTGTTCTCGGTGTGCAGGGATGATCGTGTGGGGTCCGATAGACCCGCGAGTTCGCTGCACGCGCAAGGGAGGAGAAGGAAGGACACGGAGAGACGGAGGGTGGGGGAGAACGTCAAAGATTACTATCGCGAGGAGGAACGAGTGGACGCAGCGCTCAAGATATCAAGGATGATGCACTGATGCCATAGCAGCGCGGGGAGCTACTCGCCGCTATATTCAGCATCCACTGTACGCTGTATATACACTACTTGAAATATATTTTATCGTCGGGCATTAAGATTCTCATCCCGGTGAAGAGACGTTTGGCCCTCAAGGGTACGGCGAGCGCGCACGTTTCGCTTCGCTGTGTGGGTGCGACGACGCACAGGGGAAAATGAGAGCGAGAGCGAGAGAGAGAGAGAGAGAGAGAGAGAGAGAGAGAGAGAGACCATTTGCTCATACAGCCTCCCATGTAATCGCTCAGAACTATTAAAGTGTGTACCAACGTTTTTTTAATGCTTCGCTTTTCTCTCCTACTCGTTATACCTCGAGAGAACTCTCGCACTTTGCCCGCCACGGAGACACATGTATAATATATTATGCGAAACGCCCATACGTATCCTCGGTACATAACGAAGAATACACACGCACACACGAATAGAAATGTATGTGCGTACGTACACCGGTCTGCCTGACCGCCCAATATCACGGTAGCAGCGTGACAAAAAATTGCTTGCCCACTTAAGCGCGGCTAATTAGTCGTTAAGTACAGTTTATATACGACGTGGCGTATATTAAAGCAAAGTGCAAGTCTTGGGCGAAGTCCTCGGTGTGTGCGCGCGCGCCAGATTATCGTAAAAAGCGAACCGGTAAACAAATTTCTTCGGAAAGAATCGGTGGTGCTTATCGCGAATTGTTGTCGAACGTTGGAAAAGCCGGCAATGTGCGCGGAGTTTGAAGGGTCAGCGTAATCTTGAAATGTTGAAGAAACGATTTTTTTCTTGCGCGGTGTCGTGGCCTAGGGTTTTATCTTCAGTTTGACACCAAGATTTTGTGGATTAAAGACACAGCGTAGTTTATATGCTTTTCTATCGTATGACCGGAATATTTTTTTTCATACGGTTATCCATTTGTTCGTAAAAAATATTAAAGTTGTTGCTTCGTGAAAAAACAATATTTTTTCGGTATGGCCATTTTCGTAATTTTCAACATTTCTCAAAAGTATCCAGTTATACCAAAGTTTTATTGTCACACTACAAGTACGTTTTGTAAATTTTTATTTCACATAACCCTAGTTCCTAGAGCCACCTATACTGATTGACCATGCAGCAACGGCGGCACTTTGTTCAGACAATAATTATTTCATTGTTTATCGATACTTCTCAATTAAACAAAAAAAAAACTCAACCTTGGCTATGTATCAATTGTGTGCAAAATTCAAACCTCGTCATCTCAATAGCTTCATGAAAAAAATACTAAACTTTGACCAGCAATGATTGAACAAACGACTTATAAATGTACAAATGTAAATATATATTTATGACTATTTCATGAAGGTTGGAAATCCGGTACGACAGACAGAAGTCTGTATGCAGAACAGCTCATCTCAAAATTCGATCCGACGGAAAGTCTCATATGCACCGTCAAACATACACATACATAGCGTTTCTGTACCTCTTTCGTCCGAAGTATAATGGTCCAAGGGATTTTTCAGCTACCGTGCGAAAAGGTATGCACGAGGAGCCTGGTCCACCACGTATAGGGTTCGAAGGACGAGGTGAGAAACCGAGGGAGAAACGATGCCGGAGAGATGTGAGAGTAAAAGGGTGTTTCTCGTGCAGGTTGGTCGCGGCTCTACACTGCATGCATCCGAGCTGGAGTTTCTAAGATGATCGGGAGCCCCGCGAGACCGCGATATCGAATTACCATATGGCACCTGGGTCTCTTTCTCTTCGGTACCGAACTCGCTTTTTGCTGCTCCGAGGAAAGGATCCAGGATACTCTTATATATATATATATATATATATATATATATATATATATTAGGTGTAGTAAAAAGTAATCCATTATTTTTGCCTTGAATTTCATGCAAAAATAATGGATTTCTTTCACTGCACCTTATATATATATATATATATATATATATATATATATATATATATGAATTTGTATATGTATGTGTGGGTGCATGTGTCCATGTATGTTGATCGCGACGACAGTAACGTTAAAAAAGTCTAGGGGATTACATATTGAAAATGGTGACCCTTAAGGAAAGATATACACCTAGATGGTCGAGGTCGAGAATTTAGAAGCTATGAACATTCCGTCAACCGTAGAAGACCTACACTATGGGCCTAGTATCGATGATTCCATGTAAGTTGACAAATTTCATGATTTATTCGTTCCCAAATTTTCAAACGCGTTTTTCTTAAAACCACGTTTTTCAAATCGGTACCCAAAATTTCTCGAAAACCAATGGACCGATTGCCTTGAGGTTTTTTGTTTTCATTCTATACACTATTATCTAGTACTTGTCATAGGATTTTTTTCCGTTACTTAGTTATTGTTTTATAGGCAAAATAATAACTAATTTTTGGCCCAAACATCACTGTTCAAACGTCCGCCATTTTGTCATAAATCGATATTTTCAAAATCGGCTATGACAAGTACTAGATCATAGTATCTAATTTAATAATCGTTTTGGTTTTTTTTTTCAGATGATTTATGAAAAAAACGCCAGTGGGTACCGTATACGCAGATTTTTTTTACGACGCTCCAAGGATCATACAATATATTTGTATATTTTTGATATTTTTAAATAAAGAAAAATAAACATATTTTTGAATGTATATACTTTTAGATAATTAAAACCCCAATTCGAAATTTCAAATAGTTTTCCTTGAAAAAATTCACAAAAATGACCTTTTCCCGGCTCCTAGGTGTATATCTCCCCTTAAGAATCGAAGTCGAGTATGACATCGAAGTAATGAATGGGTTATGACTAGTTCCAACTTTCTAAAACAGCTCGTTTTTGGATTTTTTTTCTAGACAATCGTGATTATAAGTTGGTACAAAAATAGGTATTTGAAAAAGTAACATCCGAAGAACACTCTGTAATTTTTTGGCGTAAAAATATTCAATCATAATCGATTTACAGCTGATGTCTGGGAAGCACCTTTCGAAAACACCTTTTACGGTGGGTAATACCCTTCTGATAGAGGTTATCTAATATTAAAGAAGCGAACAGATTGCGTTAGTATATTGGTGTATCCTATGATTAATCGAAAGAATTTCCTGAACATGAAAATAAAAAAAATTGCGCGGTTTCAAGGTCCGGGTTTTTTATTTTTGCGAAAAAATTGGCATTTTTCGATCATCAAATCGAAAGTATATGTCAGAAAAAAATTCTTCGATCAAATGCAATATTTTTACACCTGGAAAAAGCCCGAAAAATTCCAGAAAGATCGATGCAGTAGTTCTTGTGATATTTTGCTGACCAAGAAAACGTGGGTACTTTCGAGAAAAAAAGCATTTAAAGTTTCGAACGACGCTCCGAGTGTTCCGACGGGTGTCAAATAGCAACTTATAAATCTGTCAACTTTAATCCGATCGCCTTGAGCTTTTCAGGAAACATTTATTTGATAATATACTGTCAAAATATATGGGTTTTGAAAAAAGTGATATTTTGCCTTTTACACCTAGACTTAACCCCTCGATCGAACAGTATCGTACTTTTATGGGCCTCAAATTGAGACTCAAATTTTGAATTTCCTCAGCGTATGATCAACAAAGTCGATAAAAATTAATAGAAAGATACAGAAATATATTTTTTTTTACATTATTTCTATACACTCGCGACTTCCCACTGTTGTCATTGTCCGTTTTAAATCACCGGATTACGAGAAAAATATCTGAACGACAAACTCAAGGCGCCCGCGTACAACGCCGAATGAGTTTTCCTAATATGCGGAATCCGATTAAGCTTGAAGAGAGCGTGGCTGCGGGATGAGGGAGGAGGCAGGCCGGGGGATTACACACACTGGTGGATTATCGCCCGAGGCTCGAGGAATCTGGGAACCCATATGCAGTGTGGGACGAAATCTCGTGTATCTTTCTTCGTATGCCAGGACGAGATCCTCGGGACAATGAGACCGGAGGAAAAATTTCCCTGGGGATGCGCGAGGATCGACGAAAAGCCTGCAGCAGGAATCGCGAGAATACGGTCCAGGGAGTTGTGGAGGCGTTTCTCGTCGTTTCCTTGTATTTGCATTCGACGAGGAACATACTCGACCTCTTGATCCTCATGAGACCCAAAAACCGGAAGTTTGGATCGTCAACCGGATCATTTGGAAAAGTCCGCAACGAGCGAAAATTTTCGCAACCAGATGCGGATCAAAGGTCAGGGAACATTGCGCAAGTGGAAAAGTCGTTCCGGAAAAGTACTATCTCGTAAAAGTACCGTTTCTAAAAATTACTATTTCGGAAAAGTATCGTTTCGGAAAAGTACTATTTCAGAAAAGTACTATCCCGGAAAAGCACTTTTTCAGAAAAGTACTATCTCGGAAAAGTACTTTATCAGAAAAGTATCAGGTCGGAAAAGTACTTTTTTTTTTTTTCAGAAAATTGCTATCTCGGCAAAGTACTTTTTCAGAAAAGTACTATCTCGGAAAAGTACCATTTTTGAAAGGTACATTCAGTATGTCATTTCAATAGCAGACGTTTCCGGATTCTGACAGCTCACCTTCCGGGTCATCCTGTACTATCGGGGCCATTACGGATTTTTGTTGGTTTCTCGATAAATCGGCCAGGACGAATGACAATTGGAAGAGGTACGATAAGTGTTTACGTGGGAATTGTACGATTACAACGAACTGCCGGGACTCCCCGCGCCATTGTCCCGCTCGATTTCTACCGCATGTGTGTTCCTCGAGAGACATAGTCATTGTAAGCCCGGTAACTCGTTTGCGCACTCGGCTCTCATTGTACGTATTAGAAAGCCAAAGCTCCGCTGAATATTTCCAGCGATACATACGCGGACGTGTCCACGGGTACGTATGCACATTGGGGAGTGTGCATTTATTATCGCATGCATATAGCCGGGGATATATGGTTGGAGATGGTGTCGGTGCCGCGCGCGGAGAGGCAAAGGCAACACCGTAGGAAGAATAAACAGTCCTGGTTGAAGAAACCGCGGGCGCGAAAGGTCTCCGTGGCGAGAGCCGCGTCTGGTGTAAAGCAAGCTCCTCTCCACATTCGAGCAACAGAAGCAGCCAGCGTTTTGCTCGGAGGTCCATTGTTTTCAGCCTCGGTGCTGGCCCGGTTTGCGATTATGCGCTGGCTAACCACATTCGCATAACCCGGCTATGTGTACAAGGTACAACGAGGCGACATGTACAGGGTGTCCCGGATTGATTGTTGCGAGCTTTTATCTCAGAAAGTACGGATTGAAATGAAGAATGTTTCGAATGAAAGGGCTTGCGTTTTAAGCAGGACAAACTATGGCAATGTCAATTAAACCTTCGCGATAATCTCCAAGCTCATGGGAAGGTCATCATCGAAATTATTGAATCGAAACCTTTTTTTACCATATATTCTTACAGCTTGCCTCGAGGGCTTTTCAAAACACTATAGATAAGTACTTTTTAATCAAGTATTTTTGCAGCTGTGAGGCTTAAAAATTACAGTACCGCCGGTATCAGCATTACCGAAAAAGTACTCGCTATAAAAATACTTATCGATACATTTTTTTTGCAAATCTCTCCTGCCAAGCTATATGAACATTCAACGAAAAGTAAGGATTCCCACTAAAAATGGCGAAGTTGACCTTCGCATGGTTCTTGGCATTTTTACCCAAGGTGAAATTGACATTGCCATATTTTTGTCCGCATGAAACGGTACAACTTTTATTTGAAACGCTTTCCATTTCAATCCGTCCTCTTTGAGATAGGTACTTTTAACACTTTATCCGAGACACCCTGTATATAGAGAAAGAGACAGAGAGTGGACAGGGAAAAGAAAGATGGTGAATTGGTACGTACAAATGCGTGCCTAGCCACCTACGAGAAATCCATTGGTCGCATGAGGCCCAAGTCTAATATCGCAAAAGCAGCTTGAACAAAGGGGTCAAAGACCGTGACCAGTTGGAAGCCAAATACGTTGAAGACAAGATTGGGCCGCCTCGCTTTCGATCCTAAAACGAAAGCGAGCGTGATAGCAGCTTCGAAGTCTGCTGTTCTTTCCTATTGTCTTCTCCGGTCCATTAATTTCGTTGGACGGGAGATTAGGGCATGGTAGTCCAATCAGCAGTTGGTGGCATCTTCTCGGTCGATAGGACCGAGCACTCATTGTTGGTTTGCTTTACAGACGCGTCAAAGTTATCCACAGCAGTGATCTGAATGGAGGGCTCGTGGCTTCTTATTGGCAATGACGGTAGCCAAGTGGGCAATTGACGACCGCGATATTACGTGTCGGACCATTTCTCGCACCGCAGCATTACCAGTTTATCGTAATCGGAAGCTCTTTGCACGTAACGTACGATCGTCCATTTCCGATTGAGAGAACTCTCGACGGAGAGCCTCGCCGAGACGTTGCACTCCACCCCCGCTCGCGTCTCGCGACCACATTGAGGATTTGGATATTCGAACGGAGCCGAACATCTCGTTTTTAGCGCCAGACCGCGTAGGAAGTGGCTTATCGGGTCGCACTTTTTCAGCGGTCTGGTGCACTCTTGTATGAACGCCCAATGGTGTACGTGAGACGACGAGGCCTTCGTATAATCGCGGACAGCTGAAATTATGAGGTCGATACGCGTCTGGCAGTCGTGCCGCAATTCTTTGCATCCATATGTACACTTGGATACAATATCCGGGATGAATTTATCGTCGATAGCTGCAAACATCGTCCAAACGGTAACTCCACGCCTTTTTGTTTAGCGTGTCCTTTCGTCACTGATCCCATTGCCACGACGCTCGCTCGTGAATTACGGTATGCTTCCTCTTCTTGGATCGGTCGATTGGAACGTCAGCTAGATGCACGTATGATTCCTAAAGGATTCCGAAGCCGCTTAATTATCCGGGTAACCGGATCTCCAGGGCCATGCCACTGGTGGGTGAACTCGAGCACTTCTCTAATCAAGCGTCTAATTAAATCCTCCAATCGAGCATTACGTCGTTAATCCGCTTTTTTTCCAGCGTCCAAGCTGTAGATGCCTTGATCAGTACTTGGCGAACAGTAGCGAGCAATAATCATCGATTGTAAAACGACGAGTTTATTGTCCAATGAAAGAGGTGCTTCGTTTGCTGATCGTATAAAGACGGCTGTTGTCCCTTCCGGCAACTGTTATTCCTGGTTGATTCATGTAGCCTCGTTGTTTGTTGATGGGAGTTCACTAACAGGATATAGACGGCGAGTGGACCATAGCGATTGTTGATGATGGTGCAGCATAGTGTAACACTGGTGTTTCACCTAATTCAATTCAGATTTTGACGATTTAAAAGTGTTTTTCAATTAAATATGGCGGTTGTAAATGCGTTTCAAGGTTCCCAGGACTTTAATAACTAACAAAACATACCTATTAAATTTTTATTTTTCACGTCGCGGGTGTCATCAATAACGAAAGTGAAAAAACCGTGCGCGTAAAGAAAAATGTATGCTTCAAAGGGTTAAAAGCGAAAATTGGCTGATGGATGATCCGGGCGAGGAGATGCCAATTACACTGCTTTGGAATCTTCATGATGGGCAGTCCTCGAAATTCGTAAAAAACAAACTGCCATCGACAACAGTTCCCATCCACCGGTCGATTTCGACATATCCCCCTTTTTTATCAGCACTGAACACCTCGTCTGGTTTCGATCATCCGAGCCAGGGGTACCCATTGAAAGCTGTCACCAACGGATCAAGGCGATCGGAGAATTGGAAAACGTCGATAAGAGAGCTTGTTGCAATTTCACTCGATGTGCCAAAGTTTCGCGGTATCGGCAGTCCACGTATGCATTCGCGTACAGCAGCACACGCGTGTCAATGCGGTGCGAGACACACCGCGCGCAAAGCCAAGATTGGAGTGTGGGCGCAACAAGGAAAACTCAAGAGAGAGCGAGAGAGAGAGAGAGAGAGAGAGAGAGAGAGAGAGAGAGAGAGAGAGAGAGAGAGAGGGAGAGAGACCTTTGGGATCGGGGTCGACTATACAAAGTGACGGGGGTCCCAGGGGTTTGAACGACAAGATGTTAACACGTGTGTTTCGTGGCCGATTTTGTGTGCGGTATCGGGTCTATGCTGGTGAGACCAAACCCCTGGGCATATATAGAGAACAGTGTAGAGTAGCAGGCCGGCGGGCCAGCCGGAGGTGACACGATGTAATCTGACACAGCGAGGGTCCCCAACCTTCCAAAGCCTGAACTTGACCGACGTTCTGTATGTTCCTCTGGATCGCCTTGTACGCGATCTTCGCTTCCTCCCTACCATCGTACCAGGCGAATAGAAAAATCACCAAGTCTGGAGCAGGACCTCCGAGCTGCCGATCTCCTCCAAGCATGTGTTTGGTGGGAACGTCGATTAAATCAGCAGGCAACTTTGATGCTGACGCGTAATTGGAACGACAGCTCCGTCTCCAAACTCCACCAAATGATGGCCGTGCGTCATCTCGGGATGTTCTCTGGCGTCATCGATGATGTCCATTCAGTCAGGTCTGGATGCCAACCAGAGCATGTTTGACGGATGATCACTGATTGGTCGTAGCTACGTCCAGGATCCTACATCGATCAAAATGGATCAAGACTCCAGGTAAGCCGTCCGCATTGGTGTTCCCATTTTCAACTGCACTTTCGCTAATTAAAGGCCTGCAGGAATGACCGCGTACAGGCACGCACCGTCAGCAATCGGTAGGAAGAGAAAGAGGCGTATACACCCAAGCAACGAGGGATGCAGGACACGGAGCGGTTCGCCTCTGTACGTAGCGGCCTAACAACGACTACGGTAAGATCGATGGCCAGATAGAAGAGAGCGAGTTTGCCCGTGGCGACGTAGTATATCGATACCGATAGTCGCGAATAGCCGTAGTAATAGAGGGAGCAACGTTAGTGTTGTATTATGCCGAAGAGTAGTCCTTTTAAGAGGACTAATACGGCGTACGACCATTACGCGGTGAATCGTCCCAAGGAGTGGAAAGTATTTCGATTGGGGATGAGGAGAGACCTCCCTCTCCTCGCCAATCGGCCATTCCTTACCTTCCTTCCACCTCGTGAGCGTCGTTATACCTTCCTACCGATCACCACTCGTTACCCGTATGTGCATCTGTACGGGCCTCGTTACCAGCGAGATACTCTCACTAGCGCATGTACCTGTCACGTGACCGTCCGGAACATCTGCATAAACGACGTCACGCTTGACGATACGGATACCTGTATGTATCCGTGAAGGGGTACACGCTGTACGACATACACGTACATTGCATTTATATCTGCAATACGTGGATGTATATGACGTTGCGCGTGACGGGACGGAATTTCCTATCGGAGGCGCCTCCTGACAGCGTCTCCGAAGAGGACAACGACGTGGAACGCATGTCCTCGTATCCTTGGATTAAATTCGTAATGTCTTTTTTAGTACGAGGCTGTTTGAGTTTGTTTGTACCAGCAGACTCGTAGGACTTTTCACAGATTTGAAGACAGTGACTTGTCGCTAGACGTTCATTGAATAATTGACGAATCACCTGCCTTTGCTGATAGACCTCCATCACGAAGGGTCAGGCAGGACTAACTTAGTGCCTTGCAGCATGCGAGGATCCCTACTCTACAGGAAGCTTCCTTACCAATGGAAACACCAACTTCCAGCCATCCAGCAGTTCGCTTCCTCGTTTTGGTACCCCTGTAGGGATGCACCGAAGCTGCGGAGGATTTCGACGCAGGGAAGAAATCGACGATAAATCGACCTTCGACGCGGCAAAGCTCGCGAGACGTCCGTCGTGGGTTAGGGGTTAAACCCCGACAAATGAGTCCCTATATGCAACAGCCCGCATAGCTAGAAAGGGCAAAGAGGAAGCGCGGTAGTTGAATCACAGTAGACACAAGCGCGAGCCAATACTATGCAGATGAGTGCATGTAAAGTATCCAGACTGCGGTGGATCTGTGTACAGGTGTATGGGCAATTCCACACTGAGGGGACGATTCCTTCGCCCTTCTTAGTGATTGGGTTTGTTTGCATTTTATGGGTGTTATGGTATTTGTATGGTGGATGTGAATTGTCCAATCAGTAGGATATGGATGACATATACGGGTGATTCCTCACTGAGGAGACGATTCTTTCACTCTTGGTGATTGGATTTGTTTGAGGTGTATGGTATTTGGGAGGTGCATGTGCATTGTCCAATCTGTAGAATTTGAATGACATGTCCGGGTGATTCCACACTGAGGATATTATTCCTTCACCCTCATTGTCTGGGTATTTGGGTGGTGCATGTGAATTGTCCAATCTGTAGAATTTGGATGACATGTCCGGGTGATTCCACACTGAGGAGACGATTCCTTCGCCCTCATTTTTTCGGTTTCGAAGGTGTTTGTGCTATTTGGATGGTGTATGTGAATTGTCCAATCTGTAGGATACGGATGACATGTCCGGCTGATTCTACACTGGGGAGACGATTCCTTCACCCTCATTGTCTGGGTTTATCTGGCTTTGTTTGTGTTTTTTGAACGGCTATACTGTGTCAATGAGTTCACGTAAATTATGCAGCCTGCACTATGTCTCTGCAGGTATCCAGACCATTCCAGACTAAACAGACGATTCCGTCACCCTCCTTGTTGTCATCGTTGTTTCATTCTCTCCACCCAGCGGACGCCGCGAGTCAACGTACCGTCAACGGAAATTCCGCTTCGTCGCAACCAATTATCAGCCAAAATAACGCTCCTCTCACCTCCTCGGCTTTCCTCGGGAATCAGCTCGCATCCAAGTGCTGTATAATTTTCAAAAGGGACGCATTTGCCCCAGACTGAATTCACCAAGTCACAAGAGTCATAAAAAAGGCCAGAAATAAAATAGAGTACAACCGGCGCGTGTCAATTTGTCCACGAATTTCTCGTACGTACCGGGCTTTTTTGGCGGCCGTAGGGGGCGAGGGGCGAGAGGCGAGTACGCGATCGAGTATTAATGCTGTTTGCTTAATACACGGTTTCGGGCCAAATGCGAAGAGACAAACGAGCCGGTAGAGGAAATACGAGGACACAAAGAGCCGAGACGGAGACGACTGAGCAAACATTCAGTTTCTCTCATCTCTCTCCCTCCCTCCCTCACCCCTCTCTCTCTCACTATGCAATTCTCGTTCGGTGCATACATTGCTCGACGTCTGCACGTTCACCCTTCTATTCGTAGCGCATCCCAGCAATTCCCTTCAACTGCTGTCCTGCTGCACTTTTTCAAGTGCAGAGAGAAAGCCGGAGTCTGTTCACTCGCTTTGCCGGCTTGCGTCTCTCGGCAACGGTGAACTCTCGTGTCATTCGCGTTGCAGTTCCTACGGATTCGCTGGATTCAATCCCGGCACACTTTTCGACTGATGAAAACGAGACATATTTTATATAAAGTACATTCACGTAAATACCCACCCACATATATCTACAATATTACATGCCTTTGGTGCATCTGTGAAGATTGAAAGGGACCAACGGCGGAACGGCGCGAGCCCTGAATGCGTTACGAATTTGAGAACGACGTTTTCCCATTTTCAGACCACTTGAGCCGCGGCCCACTTTTTTCCGGATCATTTTGTCGTCGCTCCGTTACGAATAGACCCCCGCTCCACCCTTGCTCCCCACCCATGCTATCCATACGATAAAATACCCCCTTGAAGGAAAGAAAAAATCATAACCGAGTTCGTGCATTCTCGAAAAATATGTTTAAGGTATAGAGCACAATAATGGGATTTTGAAACATGTCGCACGGGAAATACGTCGAGCGTTTATATATTTTCAGCGCAGGCTCGAAACATTTTTCGATTATACACATTTTTTGTTTATTGTATGTGTGCGAATGGCGCGAGGCTGCGAGCTTTGTATATACAAATATATATATATATATATATATATATATATATATATATATATATATATTGTAAGCCCCTGGGTGTACGTGACTGCAGTGCAAGCGAACCAGGACACGACGTAGCTGAGTAGTCTCTTTGAAATGTGCTGCTACCCGGGAAATTTTTTTTTCTTTTTTTTTCTTCTCTCTTTCACTTTCGTCGCCTCGTACAGCACGTCGAAAGTCTCTCTCTCTCTTTTTCTCTGGTCTCTCCATGCAACCGCGGCGTCCATTATACGTTGGGCGCGCACGAGAGTTGTTTCAAACGCGCAGAATTTTCGTACAAAAATTCCGGGCGAGCCCTTTCGGGCCCTCCATAAGCGCACATCACGTACCAAATGTACCGGAGACTGTACGCGGAACTTATTCATACGAGAACTCGCGAATTCTTGTCGTTCGCCTCGCACACTCACCCAATGGCCTATATCGTACAAAAAAAAAAAGAATGACGTTGGCGTAACGCGCTCATGGAGACCGTCGCCCTTCTCGTAGGACAGAAGCGCGACGGACGCCTTTCTCCGAAAATCATATTTAGTTTGGGAAAATTGCGTCGGAAGCGCGTTTCTTTTTCCTTTTTTTAAGTTCTTGCAATTGTGACATACTTGCAGAAGGCCCATTTTTATCCTGTTACCGCGACTACGTTCGTGATTGCTGGGACGTCCGTTTTCCGAGGAACCCTCCACTCTCCTCTCCTGCCCTTCCCAACCGCCATGGAAATTTATATGCGCCAAAATATAATGCAAATTTATTTTATTAATAATTGTAATATATGTGAAATGTATGCCGTATATTAAAAATATATGTTGCATATATGTGCCAAATTCTAATTTTCGTAACGTTTTTATATATGAGATGTATATGCGTGGTATTACAGTATATCAATGTATCATATATCAATGATATATGTAGCATTTACCCTGCAAATATACTACATATATTTTTTTTTTGCACTTCCATCTGTACAGGGATCTTCCCCCTTGATACATAACCCCATATTCCAGTTTTCCATATGTCCCCACCTTGCGGCCACATATATTTAGCATATATGTTGCATGCACACTGCGTACATACCACATATATACTGCATAAATGGTACATATATGCCACATATATACAGATATGCGTAGCATATCTGTATATAGTGTTTATATGTCATAGCGTACTTTAACTGTAAGTTAAGTTTTTTTAAGTTTACGTTTTGAGTTTTATTAAGTTTAACTGTATTAGTGTTTATACACAGCATATATTTTTTGTCAGGAATATGTATCAAAAATGTATGCGCCATATATGACGCATAAATGACACATATATGAGTCATATATGACGTATACATTTTTGATATATTTTTCTGACAAAAAAATAAATTGAAAAAATATCGAAAATATATGCGTCGTATATGCCTCATATATGCATCATATATAGTGTTTATACGTAGCATATATTTTTTTTGGTCAGAAAAATATATCGAAAATATATCGGTCATATATGCGTGATATATTTGGTGCATATATACTGAATATATCCGTATTATTCTATTTTTCGTCACTATATATGCGACCAATATATATATATATATATATATATATATATATATATATATATATATATATATATATATATCATATATTTTCTGCATATATTTTACATACATAAATTTCCATGGGGGCAACACCCGAGGGCTCGAATAGCCAAAATACGGAGGAGTAAGTTGCGTAGATTTAAACAAACCCATACAAAAATTAGGAAAATCGTGCGAAAATAGTATTATTCTTCTCAGGGCGACAAAGGGTTTTCGCAAAGGGTAGCGAAGTTGTGGTTGATGTTCTTTTGCTGCATTTTTTTGGCTCGTCATTTGTGTGGGAATTTTTATGATCTAGAATTTTGGTATTAAAAAAATGGTTTTCGCATTTTTGTCGTTTTTTCCCGTATGCTTCGTCTTCATTACGTGCGATTATAAACAGGCCTACTGGTTATTGTTCACGATCACGTGGATAGCTCGTGGAACATGTTTTCCGATATCAAATGATCCAATAATGCTTTACGCAAAAGTCAATGACTTTCGAGATATTGTTATTTTGTTAAGCGACCGGTTGGCAATTTTTTAAAATAATAAAAAAAAAACTTTTTTGGAATCAAACTTTTTAATTATTCGTAGCTGGAGAATACAGTAACAAAGAATCATCACCAAAAAAAATAAGAATAATTTGCAAACATTTTTTAATTAAGGGTCCGAATCTCTGCGAGTCTAAAAATTATTCTTATTTCATAGTTGATAGTTCTTTGTTACTGTGTCCTCGAACTAAAAATGATAAAAAGTGTGATTCCATACAACGGTTTAAAAAATTATTTTGTTAGGTTGCCTACCTCTCATGTTAAAAAAAAATAAAAAAATAAAATTATCTCGAAAATTGTTCACTTTTGCATAAAGCATTACTGGGTTATTTGGTAGCGGTAAGCATGTTCTACAACCCTTTCTCGGGAACGTGACCAATAACCAGTGGGCCTGATATAAAAATAAAATACATAAATAATTTACGATTGACGGGATTTTTTTACTCAATTTTTTTCGTAATTTTTTGGGCACCTTTCTTTATTTTTAAAATAGTTCTCGAATTTTAATCCCTTTTTTCACATTATTGGTCCTTGGTTCGTGGTACGATATATATATATATATATATGTGTGTGGATCGTGTGTGCATATCATCCTTTAAGGATGAACCGTGACCGAACGTGTGCGTGGATCCCACTGCGTCACGCGACGTAATTGAATGATTATTCTCGCACCTTGTTATCCCCCCTGCACTTTTTGTGTTTCCGTTTTTTTTTTTTCGTTTTCGTTCGTTTTTTTCCCTTTACACTGTCGCGTCGTGTGTATACGCGGTTGAATTCCGAGCGACCGGAAAAGACGAGGAATTAAATGGAAATAAGTACAGGGGTGCGTTGCCACCGGTTGTTTTCGGGGCGTAATGATCGGTGACTAAAATACACGCTGGCTGTACAAATGTATTAGTAACGAGTGCGCGTGCGTCTGTGGGAGTCTTGAAAGAAATGAAAAACTGGCACAGCGCAGGAGAAACGACAGACGAAAAATTGTTTGTCGTTTCTCGAGCTCGCCCTCCGCCTCTTTTGGGGGTCCTTCTCGTGGGCCCTTCTCGTCGCACGCACGTACCCTATAATTTTTACTTTGAGCCAACCTCCCTGTCGCTCCTTCCTTTTTTTTTATCGTCTTACGTTTTTCCGTCTCTTTCTAGCGTCACGAACGTCGCATTAAATGGTTAGTCGCGCGCCGTTCTCCTCGTTGCTGTGCCTTTAATTTCAAGGGCTTGCCAAAATACTCGGGCGTTAGGAGTCCCTCAATTGCTCAAATTATGCCGGAGCCCTTATTAACGCGCGTCCATACTTTGTAGGATCACGTATGCGCGTGAGAATGCGCGTGGCCAATTTGCATCCGATGCTGAGCTTCGCGATGAGCTTCGCTCTCTTTCCCTGTCTTTCTCGTTGTCTCTCCGCATCTATCGGCCCCTTGCTCGGTCCCGAGCCGCAATCGTTCTCGGTGCTGACGATTATTGGGAATTGAGGGTCCCTCCTGCCCTCCCCCCGCCAGGGGGCTGTCGGAATTGACATAATGGACGAACTAAATTCGTCCGTCGAAGTGCGAAGAAAAAGCAATCGTCCGGATGGGTGATACGGCAATTTTTATTGTTACTTCGCTTTATCGAGACTAATGCGGCTCGGAAGTTCACGAGTCATCGTCCAAGATGGCCCCTGAACAAAGGAGGCCCTCTTCCATCGAGAGTATAACGCAGCGGGCATTGAAATCATTGTTGGCGATCGATTTAAGCCGGAATTGTATTTCGCGTGTGTATATCCGGGAATATCGAGCTACCTGGACTCGGATGGGTGACCGCTCGGCTGGCTGGGTCAGTATCCGGATGGGTGACCGGTCAGCCGCGTACCCCCCGAGTGGGACAGCAGTTTCACCGAACTTCCGCGATCGCGAAAGAAACACAGTCGCCTGTATCGGCAGCGGTTTTCCGCAGTTTCCCCGCGCCCTCCTGCGTACGCACGACACAGCACAGCGCGTCGCGGCTCTGGGCAACACTCTGGGCGATTGTTTCTCGGCAACCGGAAATAGCGAAGTGACAAGTGTAACGTACAAAGGTGAAAGAAAAGGGACGGGAAGGTTGAAAACACATAGTCGTTTTACACCTGTTCGTCGCGGTGGCGATTGACGATCGCGATCGTGGAGCGAACCGGATCCCGCGCGGGGCCGTCTCATTGTGCCCTAAACATATCGACTTACAACCTCGTCGGCCCATGGTCCCTAGAATTCTCCAAATAGGCGAGAGGCAAACGTGGCTGCGGGGAGGGGCGAGAGGGTTAAGAGGGAGGCGAAAAAAAACAGGAATTCTATCCGGGCAAAGGGATCGAGAGATCGCGAGTCTGGAACACGTCACAACACGGTGTCACTTCCCTGTCAAACCGGATTAAGAAAATAGGTTCGTAGTTTCGGCAACCGCGCGACCGCTCACCGTGTGGCGCGCGAATGGCTCGAGGAAGCGTCTATAGTTTTTTTTATTTTCTCTCTCTCTCTCTCTCTCTCTCTCTCTCTCTCTCTCTCTCCCTCTCAACCCTATCACTAAAAATCCTTGACGATTATCAATTAAAAAAAAAAACTAACCGCACAATCGGGAAATTCGTCTTCGTGCGAATTAAGTAATGCGCATTTTATGTCCTCGCTCTTATCGCCTCCTTCCAATAATAATATGTTCCGTTGCAGAGATGTTTATTGCTACCGTCAATTACTTTACAGCGGGTAATTACCGTGGTAAGGATCATTGCGAGGGAGAGATGCGGAGCCGGAGATAATGTATTACAGAGGTGGGTAAAAGACTTTCGAGTTATATCGACTCCGGTGTACGATCGCGCAGCCGCCGCCGACTCGCGTTATATTTAAGACGCCTTGCGTTCATTATCTCTCGCTTTCTCTCTCTCTCTCTCTCTCGCTGCGTTTCGATGCGCTGCGATGCATCGGTGACGTGTGGGCGACCGAGGGACGTTCACACATGCACACACACACACACACACACACACACACAGATATATATATATATAGGCCTTAATCGAGCGTGTACGTACACCCTCGTACTCATTATTATTGTTATTATTATGATTATTGTGTACATGTGCACATACACAATCATATACACAAAACGTCTGGTTGAAGCGTCCAACAACTTATCGTAAATTCTCAAGCATATTCTTGCCCCAAGGACTTTTCATTTCGAGATATCGATTATCGAAGTATCGCAAATCCTCAGTACAATTCTTAATTACCGACGTGCTCCCCAACGGGACAGGAAGTATTACCTTCACTGTATATATATATATATATATATATATATATATATATATATATATATATATATATATATATGTGTGTGTGTGTGTGTGTGTATGTGTGTACGCACACATACACACATATATATCAATATATTTATGTGTAAATAAATAATGGCACGTTTTGCCGTCACGAAGGAAGTGAACAATGAGATTTATGAGCTCTCCATAGGGACGTACCGGTATCGACCCCGAGCGCATCCATTATAATCGAGAACAACAGGACGAGCCACGGGGCAAATGAGAAAACGTGCAAATAAAAACGAGAAAGAAGGTAAAAACCAACCGGCAAACTGATGATTTTACTTCGGGCTACTTCCGGTGAAGTTTTCAGTGAAAATCGCGTCTATACGAGTTGGTGGGCGCGACACAAGTCGACGGGTCGCGCAATTGAGAAATTATTGTTTCGCGCTGAGGCGAATTTCCGCGCCGATTTTTTTTGCATCTCGGCGAATAGTGGTCGGAGGTGCGGAAAAAAATCAATCATCGGGCGCGGTCTCGCACGAGAGGACGACACGAGAGTGGCGTGTCCGCCGAGCACACGCACAGTGTTGTCCTTTTGTCAGATCGCCGAGGACGAGCAGGCGATGAGATCGGGCAAGGAAGAGGCGAATTCGTGAGGCTGGGTGCAGTCTCGGTCAGAGGCGGTTTCGAAGTCGCGCGGAGAGGATGACGAGACAGCGGGGGGGGGGGGGGGGGGGGCAGGAATGACAACGACGGGAATAAATATCGAATGTGCTTCTCGAGCAACTGGGTCCTGGGATTTCTCTCCGCATGCTTAAACGATATTGCTCCGTCGCTATACTTTCAATTGAGGGAGGACACTGGGACGGGCCAAAAAGGTCGTTTTTTCCGATAAAAATTCTACTACAATAATTATTTGGGATTTGGAAAAAAGGCTTTTTTTTCAAATCCCTAAAAGGATTTTTTGGAATCATATATTTTTCCAAACTCCTAAAATGATTTTTTGAAAAAAAGGTATTTTTTCCAAATTCCTAAAAAAATTGTGTGGAAAAAAGGTATTTTTTCCCAATCCCTAAAAGAATTTTTAGGAAAAAGGTATTTTTCTAAATCCCTAAAAGGATTTTTTGAAAAAAAAATATATTTTTTCCAAATCGCGAAAAGGATTTTTTGGAAAAAAATATATTTTTCCAGATCCCTAAAAGGATTTTTTGGAAAAAAGGTATTCTTCCCAAATATCTAAAAGGATTTTTTGGAAAAAAATATATTTTTCCAGATCCCTAAAAGGATTTTTTGGAAAAAAGGTATTCTTCCCAAATATCTAAAAGGATTTTTTGGAAAAACGTATTTTTCCGAATTCCTAAAAGGATTTTTTCCAAATCTCTAAAAGGATTTTTCGGAAGAAAGGCATTTTTTCCAGATCCCTGAAAAGATACATTGCACTCAGTTCGTTAAAATTTTTATTTAAAATAACTACAAATTGACAATGTTATTGAGATATAATAAAGCCTCTGTATAAAAAATGTGGTCCAACGGCCAGATCGATAACTTGACAATGGTTGGTCTAAAAAATAAAAATAAAAACGTTTTATAATCTAAATAAATGTAGTTCTCGTGATGCGTATAGGTCTTTAAAAAAATATCACTATATGACGAGTGTTAAAATAAATGTAATTTTTGCTCAATTTGTACTTATATTCGGGGGCTTGAAAGTACCAAATTTCAAACAAAAATTGCTACGTACGATACCTAGCCCATTTACGGATTTTTTTTGTTTCAATTTAAATTTTGACAACTATAGCTAGCGTTATGATTCCGGCTAGGTCGAGAAAAGTCGTGTCGAGAAAAACGCGGTTGCGAGTTTTAGTATACGTAAATCTTTCTGCTACCTGCTCTCGCTAAATCTTCTTGGGCAATTTTGAATATTTCAACTTGCAGTTTTTTTCACAGATTCTTGAATATGTATACTTCGAGTAAATGCAACAAATAATCGATTTTTTACCCGTCACTCTGCTCCCGCGGTAATGGGTTACACCTAGCATGTGGTCAGAAAAGAGAGGAATTTTCGTTTTAAGTATCTTTAACGATTTTTGTATGGAAAAATATTCGTAAACGTGATAGATACAATCGTTAGTGCAGACCGCTGTTTGACAAAACGTCCTCTGACCACTGCTGCTCGGAAGCAAATCATCCGAAATAAAAAAATCAAACGCATTTGGTTTTTCCATTAATTTATTCACTGCTTGGACGAAGGATTTGCAATTTTGGATTTTCGGTGGAAAAAACCTCTTTTTTCGTTAATATAAAAAAAAACTATGCATCGAAAAAAAAGCCTCTCTTCAAGCGCTGCTTTTCGATATGTAAAAGAAGCTAATAAAATTTGAAGTCGTTTGGTGCAGTGATTTCTAAACCATCGTGGTCACCGAGCTTTCCAAACGCGGTCCAAACGTGTTGGAAGTTCGCTGGTTCGCGGACCCTACCTATAAACGCCCATAACTTCGTCAATTTTGAACGTATCGACTTGACATTTTCAGAGACTATTTTTGAAATGTTTTGTTTTGAGAATCCGTCGAAAATCCAAAATCGACATTTTCAAAAATGTCAACTAGGTGTGAGCCTTTAATTTTGAACTACTATCCAATAAAACAAACCATACAAAACCACGATTTGGAAAGCTCTATACCGATTTTCTCCATTAAAAAAAAATATGTTGAGTGGAAAAAGGGTATAAGAAATCGGTTATATTTTCGTCGAGTCCTGGACGAGCAAGCCCAACGTATCGAATTGTCCAGCAATTCATCCGGATCACCCTATACGCCTATATATATATATATATATATATATATATATATATATATATATATATATATATATATATATATATATAGTAAGGTCGTTGGCCCGGTGATTCGTCGGACGAGCTGCGACCACGATCACCGAGAGAAAGAAATCGCGCAGGCATAATTAGCGGAATGATTGATCGATGCGTGTCGCTTCGAGACGAAGAGAAAAAGAGAGAGAGAGAGAGAGAGAGAGAGAGAGAGAGAGAGAGAGAGAGAGAGAGAGAGAGAGAGATGAGCTGAAACTATGCACGCGTATTGATGTTGCTCCCAAATTTCTCTCCCTCTCTCGATTATTTCGCAAGCAACGTATACGTCTCTCGCACTCGCCCACGTCTCGCTTTTGCGAGTCGTTTCGCGATTCAACGTGCGCTCCGCAACAAGGCCGCAGATGCAGCTCGGATCGGTTCTCTCCTCTTTTCTTCTGCCTTAATTTAGGGCCCTCTATAAGAATTCTATATATTTATATCTATACATATACATCGAATTCTTCGAGTGAGCTTCAAATATGTATATATATATATCAAGTGGAATCGTGGTCAAACGAAACGCTCGTATTCACCGTGCATATAAGTACTGCATATTTTCGGCGGGCCCAAAGATACGTACGTATATGTGAAAGGTACTTAGTGCTACACACATGAAACATATAAAAATCCAATATGAAAGAATGTACAAATATATATATATTTATACAGACAAATATATATGTGTGTGTATATATGTATATATGCACATTTGCCATCAATTCCCTTATATACATCGCACTATAAATACGTCACCCCACGCAGTGAAGAACATATGCGAACATGCATCGTAATCGAAAAAATAATGCGATGTGATGACGCTGCTTCATTTTTTCTTTCTTTCTTGTATCATTTATTCGAACGTTTCGCTCGGCTGAGGCAAATACAGCAACCCGGAAGCAACTACTGGTTCTCGTTTTCCACCCTTAAACTTTTATTCGGTTGGTTCGCTTTTCGTTTTAAAAAATTTTGTTTAAACGCGATTCTTTTTATTTTGTCTATTCCTGCGCTATTATTATTTTACGCTACCGCGTCGACTTCCGCTTAACGTTTCTCGCTTCCCTTACGGGAATCTTTTGATTTCTCTCTCTCTCTCTCTCTCTCTCTCTCTCTCTCTCTCTCTCTCTCTCTCTCTCTCTCTCTCTCTCTCTGGCTGCGAGGAGCTCGGCGAGAGCAGAGTTTACACAAAAGGACAGGTGTTACGACGCTTTTCACGCTTACTTCGTTTCGTTTATTTCCTTTTTTCTTTTCTGTTTCGCTTTTTTTTCCGGAGCGAGCGGAGCACAGTGCGGCTAGTTATAACGCGAGAAGAACTGACTGCGGTTTGTGCAAATCTTCGGTCGTCATGTGTACTTGCCGGTGTACTCGGGCGCACACACACACACACACGTGTATATATATATATATATATATATATATATATATATATATGTATGTATGTATGTATGTATGTATGTATGTATGTATGTATGTATGTATGTATGTGTATATATATATATATATATATATATATATATATATATATATATATATATATATATATGTATGTATGTATGTATGTATGTATGTATGTATGTATGTATGTATGTATGTGTATATATATATATATATATATATATATATATATATATATATATATATATATATATATATATATATATATATATATGTATATATATGAAGTAAATGGGTACTGTTGTCGAGACTGATTCGAACGTACGAGTTGTTTCACACGCCACTATTTATCTGTACATAGACGCATGTACGGGACACTGCAAGAACCCGTTTAACGTCAAACTTGGATGAACTTGGATTAGCAACGGTTCTTGTTTTTTTTTTTTTTTTTTTCGTTTTTTTATGTACCGATGTTTCAGCTCTGTCTTGAGAAAAAATTATGTTAACACAAAAATAAAAAATGCTTGTTCGAGGAAATAAACATTTGAAATTAATTTACAGGAGCATATGCTGGAATGATATTTAATAATTAATAAGTGATGCATTAATAAATTGATTAATTAATTATTAACGAGTAATTAATTAAGGGGTCTTCTCACTTTAGACGCTAAAAAATGGCTATTTTCATGAAGTTTTTTGATAGGTTTGTGTTGTAGATATTAATATATAAAATGTTGCACTTAATAAATACACTTTCGAAAAGCATTTAAACATTTTTTTTTGTATTTCTGTAACACAATTAAACTTAAATTGCGTTTTTCTCGAAACAACGTTTCTCGAGGGCTTGTTGATAAAATCTTCTATGAAATATTAACCCCATATTATTTACAACTATAGCTATAGCGCATATCGGGGATTTTTTTTAAATTTTGATATTTACTATTTTTTTGCCAAAAACGGTGAAAAAACGTTTTTTTTAAATGTCCGCCATTTTGTTATTTTTGCATATATCAAAAATCGTATGATATGCGCTATAGCCATTAACATGCTGAATCTAAAACCGTTTGATTTTTTTGTTTCGGATGATCCATCTCCGAGATTTCATCAACAGTGCAGACCTACAATTTTTTAGGCAATTTTTTTAACTACCATTTTCGTCTATAAATAGTGACTTAAAAAAGTAATTTTTCAAAAGTGTATTTCAAAGTGTATTTATTAAGTGTAACAACTTTTATATCAATATCTATAATATGAAGCTATAAAAAAAATGCATGAAAATAGGCTTTTCAGCGTCTAAAGTGAGAAGACCCCTTAATAAATTGAATAATTAATGAGTAATTAATTTACAGAAGTATATTCTGTAATAGTATATCCTGTAGTAATAATATCCTCACGATATTATTTATCGAGTATAATATTCTTAAATTCTTTCAACAGTGACGTATTTTTTTCAGTCAGACTGAAATTCCTGTACCTAAGTATACACGTGTTGCGTGAAACGATATATCGGTATAGCGTACAAGTTGTTTCACAGGCCACTATTTATTTGCACAGACTCTGCGGCTCTGCAGAAACCTGTTTAACGTCAAACTTGGATGAACGTGGATTAGCAAAGGTGTTTTTTTTTAACTACCCATGTTTCAGCTCTTGAGAGAGAAAAAATATTAACAAGAAAATAAGATACGTCTGCTCGAGGAAATAAAAATTTGGGATTAATTTACAGGAGTAATAATCCTCGGGAAATTATTTATTGAATATAATATTCTTCAATTGCTTCGATAGTAAGGCATTTTTTTCAGTCAGACTGAAAATCCTTGTACGTATAGGTATACACGATCGGTATGAAATTATGGCCGAGGAGGAAAGGAACACGAAATGGCTCAAAGATAGGCTCTGAGGATACGAAAAAAAGAAGAGAGAGGAAAAGCGAGAATCGAGGAGTCCTCTCTCGAGGAGATGATTTTTTCGAATAAAAAGTCGATAAATACGCGGATTATAAGCATCCTCTCTCGGATCGTAAAATAATCTCCGGCGTATCTTGAGGATTCTCGTACGTAAATAGGCGCGCGCGCGCGTACATATTTAATCGACGAAAAGTTGGGGACCGTATCCACCCGCTTTATCGTCCGTACCGTGGCGTATGGGCGTATACGTACGCGCGTATACATTCACAGTATCCGGACGTATTCTGAGATGAGAATTTTTCAACATTTTTCGCGAGACCACACTCGGCCAACGCAATAATCACGATGATTCATAATGAATTTCGTGGACAGATTATGGTATTTTTTCAAGCTTACCGCGACGCCGAGCCTCGTCGGAGATAACGAAAAGTGGTTTTTTTTTCCTTTTTAAGGTTTGGTCTCTTTTGACTCACCTGAAACAGTAAATAAAAGGCAAGAGATTAGCGAGACGACGTCACTTTTTTTATTACATCTGTACTATAATATTACTATCTATAAATCCTCGTTTCAACGAGACTCAAGATTCCGAGAATACCAAATCGGGAAAAATTACGATATTCAATAACAACAATAATAATAAATTAAGAAATAAATCAAATCAAGCTAAACAAATAGATGACAAAATTTCACTTAAAAAACGTAAATAAAAAAAATGCATAAAAATCGTCCCATAAATTTAAAAAACCTATACTAAAGAAATTCATTCAAGAAATTGTTTCAAAATCATCCATACCATAAAAAATTCCATTCAATAAATTTTGAAAATCTGTTGTAGAAGCATAAATTAAAAATATTCGAAAAAATCCATTTTAAGAAGATAAATTCATTTAAAAAAACAAAAAGCATCCTTTCCATAAAAAAAATTACGTGCAATAAATTTTAACAAATTCACTGTATAAAAAATAAAGATTTGTTTTTAATTTATCTATTCTATCAAAAAATTCTATAAAAAATACCATACAATAATTGACCTTTTGCACTCGAGAGATGACCCTCGCTCACCACTTTATATCTGAGCGAAAAAGGCCTCGAGTGCAAACGGTTAAAACAGTCCATTAACCCTCAAACGATAACGATGCGTCATTTGTGTCCGGGCCAAAATTTTCCGTTATGATTTCTCGTAGACCCTTGCAGGTAAAAATTTGGAACCGGGGGGAGGTGTTTAGGGAGAGGGTAACTCATTCCGTTTGTGACCAGGGAGCTGCTAAAATCGACGAAAGAAACGAACGACCCATCGTTAGCTGCAACGTAAGTAAAAATGAATTTTAATTTTTTTGTTTTTTTTTTTTTTTTTTCGTGTAAAATACGTTCATTTAATAAGAAAAAGTGTATCTACATTGGTCACGATTTTTTTTAGCAGAATGGCGACACGAAAAAATAAATACTCTCTTTTCTATCCATCCGTACTCTGAAAAAAGTTCATCCATTCCATAAAAAAAAAGTTCCATCCAATAAATTTGAAAAATCCATTGCAAAAAAATAAAATAAAAAATAAAAAAAATCATCCATCCCATGGAAAGAATTCTATGCAATAAATTCAAAAAATGCATTGTAACAATATGATTTTTTTTCAATTCATCCATTCAATAATAAATTCTATTAAAAAATTCCATCCAATAAATTGAAAAAAAAACGTTGTAAGAAAATAGATACTCTTTTTTAAAATCCATCTACGCATAAAAAAATGCAATTCAAAAAATAAATATAAAAACTGTCTTTTCTCGCAAACTCGAAAAATGTGCCCTCAAAACTCTTCGCCTCTCGGGACGTCAAGAGCGATCCGATAACGTCAGGGAAAAAAAAATCCCGCCGCGAACACGGTTCACCGATAAATGATGGCGATGAGTCGTGTGTGCGTGTGGTATATATTTAAAAGTCGCGGTGCTCTGAAAAAGGTCGGATCGCCGTTGCGCGCAAGGGAAAGAAAAAAAAATCTTTGCTCCGGACCGGCGACGAGGACGACAACGACGACGACAACGAGACGAGACTCGCAACTGTATGTTAATCGAATCCTCGGCCGAATAGGGAATAAGGATCGTACAAAAGTATATAAAAGCGTTCCCTTCGATCTTTCGTTTCCTTGCCATCGCCCTGCTCTCTCTCTCGCCGCAATCTCGACCGTACACTCTGCGTCTCTGCGATTCTCTCCTCGTTGCCTCGTCATCGCGTTGTCCGCATCGCAGAGACGGATTTTCTCGTACCCTTCAGCAACGCTGCATGAGAATCGAACGACAATGGCGATTTTTTTATTTCAACGACGTGCAACGAATATGAAGAAAATTGCCATTTTTATTTTCTTCCTATCTGATGGTGCGTTTCATTATATATATATATATATATATATATATATATATATATATATATATATACAGGATTGTACGACGATGTTTTTTATTTATTTACATTTGGCCCTCGATTCGAGATGTTATAAAAGTCATATAGCTATCGCAATAGAAATGAAAAAAAGATCTTGATTTTGACGGTAAGAATTTCTTGTTATCCATCTTTTTGGTGCCTCAAATCGAAACGAAACCAGCGTGGACCTGGGTCGTTTTCGTCTTCGCACTACCAAACCAAAAATTGTCAATGAAAAGATCTCAAAAAAACTCATGTCAATCTTGTAGCCGTACTTCTCAAGAGAAAATAGTTTTTTTTTATTTTAAATATTTTTTCCTTAAATATTAAGCAACCTGCGAAGAAAATGATTTTGAGCAGGACGAAAACGACCCAGGTTCACGGATTGAGGGATAATTTTGATCTATAGCTCTGCAAAATAGTTTTAAAAAGATTAAATTTTATATTATCTGATGTTCTATTTAATAAAATAATTCCATTATATTATTTTTTAAAAAGACCTTCATTTCAACATGTAGAATATAGTTTATTCCTTTTTTTCAAGCCCTCCAATGGAATCGAATTCATTTTTCACATATGGCTTTGCAAATATGTTTACAAATATATTAATATTATGTAAATATTATATTATATTAATCTATAAATGTATATATATCGTAAACATTTTTTTGTTAAGATTCCTATTTGTACCGCAGATATAAGGAGGTCAGCGAAAATATTTAAAAAAATGGGTGAGAAAACATTTCGAAAAATCGTACGCTTGAAGAAGTAAAATGGCGGTAGAAAAAATAGTGAGAGCGTTGGGAGCGACTCCGATGTACACGCGTGACGTACGCATCCCCTTAGGATTCATGGTACTCAACAGAGCGTCGCACTTTGTGCGATGTTTCACCTACCTACTTCGCTCTTTTTCCGCGTAGGGGGGAAGAGGGCTCCCCCCCCCCCTTTCGCGCCGTCTCCGGAAAGAGAGGAAAGAGCCGCTAGGGGTAGAAAGTGCACGGGATCGATGTTCCGACATACGGAGAGTGCGAAAAAGCTCGGTGGCCGCGATGTGAAAAACTCTCGCGGGGAGGAGTTGATCTCTAACATTCGAGCCACCGAGGCGCCTCCGCTCCCCTATCTACTGCAAACGATGATCACGAGTGGCTGCCATTTTGAAAATTCTCAATGACAGCCGGGAAGCTTCGCAATCAACGCAAAAGTCGCGGAGATCATCGAGCGTGATCACCGATGCGTGGGCGGCTGCTCATCGGGCTGACTTCTTCGTCGTGGACCTATTCCCTTTTTTTCCTCGCTGTACTCTCGGGACGCCGGGGACAAGATTATCGGCAAAAAGTTCAGGTCGGCGTCACTGGGGCACACTCGATGATATGTAGGTATATATATATATGTATATATATATATATATATATATATATATATATATACGTATGTACGTACCATCATGTACCATAAATACGTTAGTGTACGTAGGGGTGCGATAGCGCGCGGCAGGGGTTGTTCTTAGGGTAGGCTAGGGTTCGTGGAGCGAAAGAAGTCGAGAAGAAGAGAGGAAGAGAGAAAAAGGCAGAGGATGAGAGAAAGAGAGAGAGAGGCGGGGAGAAGCACCGAGGGTGTGTACCGAGAGAGGGTTGCTAGGAGCGCAAGGGTTGCAACTAAGGTGCTGATTGTATACGGAGCTCGTAAGCGAGAGATCGCGAAACAGAGAGAGACAGAGACAGTGAGAGAGAGAACTGGCCTGACGCTAGAAAAAAATCTACGTATGTAAGGGTGCACCGACAAGCGAGTGATAGAGAGATAAAATTCTCCGTGTGTTGGACTGCATTGACAAGGGAGCGAGAGAAAGAGGGAAAGAGAGCTGGCTTGCCGCTAGAAAAAAAATCTGCATGTATAGGAGCGCATTGACAAGGGAGTGAGAGAGAGAGAGAGAGAGAGAGAGAGAGAGAGAGAGAGAGAGAGAGAGAGAGAGAGAGAGAGGGAAGCGAAAAGGGTGTCTCTCATATGTGCTGATGGAATAGGAGACGAGAGAACGAGGGAGACACGGCATAGAACGAGAAAGAGCTGGCGACGGGAATGAAAAAGGGCTAGAAGCAGCAGGGAGGGCCGAGGGGGTGAGTTTGGAGGAAAGACTTGGCGTGCGTATGTATAGCGGTACGAAAGGGGCTGGTTTCGCATGCGAAGATGCGTAGAAGATGGCGCGTGACACAGAGAGAGCCAGACACGAAACAGAAGAGAGGAGGGTGGACGGGGGGGGGGGAGTCATGTAGGCTCAGCGAGCACTCGCCAGGGCACTGCACTCTCTGGTGCATTGATCCTATACGAGACGCGTTAGGGGGTTGCTCGCGGAAGGTGCGTACAGCCCTATGTGTGTACCCCGCGAAAAACCACCCTTACGCTACCCTTATTTTTCCCTTCTTTGCTTTTTTCTTTCTCGACTCTCAGCGTCTTTATTTTTCTTTATTCTTTCCAATCTCTCGCTGTCGATTTCTTCCGCCGCGCGACGAGTTAACCCAAAGCCAAAGAGGTTCTTTTTGATGGCATTATCGACGCGTCGGGGTGGATCCCGGGCGGAAGTGGCAATGACGCCGTGGGAGGTCGAGATAAAAATAAATCGGCGACGCTAGCGGACTAGGGTAAACAGCCGGATGGGTTACCGCTCAACCACGTGATTGTGCAAATTAAAAAATCATCGGAGCAGCGACACAGGACCTTCTTCAATCTGAAGACATCGGCGACGTTCCAAATTGACAACGGAGCTCAGGGAAACGAGGGTCGCTGTCCGGGACAAACTCTCGGACTTCGGCGTCTTCGCCCGTCAGAGCGAAGGCGTGAAAATTTCATCCCCGAACAGACTCGCGCGACTTTCTACCCTTATTTCATCCCCCGCCCCCTTGATTGCCTCCCTGCTCCTCTCTTTCTTCATTATTTGTCTGACGACGTCGCGCGAAGAATTTCGCGATAATGGATATAAAAGATGAAAGAAATGTGCCACAAACGGGACTTCCGGGCACTGCCGAGTATTATTCTGTAACGTCGCGAGCAAAGCGCATAAAAATATTACGTTTTCTCTCTCCTACTTTGTTGAAATCCGGCGAGAACGCTGGCCTGAGCGATTTCCCATGGAAATCGTGAATAATTATTAAACGAATATGGCATTCACATTTTTCGACGCGTTCCTGTATATAATAAGCGAGCGTCGGGCGTACTTTCGTACGACTCTCCTTACCCACTCGAATTCAACGAGAACATAGTTTTAGGCACGCTTTCTCGGAAAAGTCGTAAAACAAAAAATATACTGCAAGCCAGATAACCCAGAGTTCACCCGCCGGCGAAGGCATAGCGTAGCTCCGATTCTTAAATCCGTGTGGGAACCAAGGATAGACGAAGACCGCCGGAAAAGTCCACTCGACTCGGTCATTAAACCGGGGCGCGACGAAAATGAAATGCACATGGAAGGGCTATGAGGCGCATAGCAGCTGCACTATCGCGGGGCAACTCGGCGCCGGGCCCTAGACTTTAGATAAACAAACACGATCCCATGCGCTTTTTCCACGAAAACTCGCTCGGAATAGCTTCGTTCCGATTGGTCTATTTGTAATTAATTTCATGCGCCCAGACTCCGAGATACAAAGAACCGTCTCCCACGTCGACCGCTCCGATTGGTTAAAAGAGAGTCAAAAACGAAAACCCCCTTTTTCTCCTACTCCACCCAAGAAGGGAAATCTGGAGCAGGAAGGTCCAGAGGATTAAAGAAAAATCAGTTCAACTTCATCATCCGAACCAGAAAGATCTCTTCTATCGATTCCAACCTTGTATCGCGATTCGTACCTCTGTTCCGCGTTTAACAATCCAACTCTGTTTTTCGAGCATCCATTTGCATATCTATTTACTTCGAAAAGTATTGTGAATCTTCTCCGCGCTCTTCACACTCACGAAAGTGACCCTCTGACCCATCTGCGGCACCATTGTAAACACAGCGTGTGTGCGGCCCATCGACCGACATTGTACAAGCGAGCGTAACAGGCCGAGAGCGAAGGCCCTTTCACCCAAGTCCGAAGGACCGTCATTCAGCAAACGTAAGCTAACTGCACCATTTTTTGTATCATTTTCTTAATCCGCCGAACTGTACTCTGCCCATGTTTCCGACCGGCCAAGTGGACGGCACTAGGTAATAAACGAAAATTTGTAAACGGTAACTACATCTGTCGCAATCACTCATATAACTCTTGACCATCCAGGCACTCGAGACCTAGAACACCCGTTCCACACATTCTCCTTTTTACCCTCATCCCGTGCTATTGCGCTTGGCGTAGGCAAGAAAGAGGGAAACGAAAGTTTTATGCTCTCATCCCTTCCGGATGTGACATATTAATTTTTGGGGGCTCGTCCGGGATATTAAAAAGGGAATGTGCTAATTGACCTAATGTCCATAAGTGATTCGAAAATTTATACATCGGATTTATTACCTGGTTTGGAATTTCCTAAACGATCGACCAAAAAATTACAAAAATTCTCAAAAATCGAAAACAAACCCACAAAAACAATGACGACGTTAGGAACAAACCAGTCAATATCCCTAAAAGACGCCATCAGCTGCGCCGCGGAATTCGAAAAAAAAAATATCGCTTTAGCAGAATTCATACCGGTATGCCAAGACGCAATAGAATACGCGATAAAAATTGAACACGAAGTTAAAGCGCGCAGCGAATTGCAGTCACCCCTCACCAACCACAAAAGGTTCGTCCCGTCAAAATCAGTAAAATTTTGTAATGTATACAAAACAGACAATCACACTACAGAAAATTGTCGATTCGCGACCCTCACCTGCCAAAATTATAAAAATCAAGAACACAATGCCTTTGAGTACCAAAGGGTCCTAAATGAACAAAACTCAGTTGTTTGTCAAATATGCAAAAAAATTGGTCATTCAGCAGATAGATGTTGTCAGTTAAAGAACAAAACGCCTAAATCCAAGCGACCCATTTGTCGGTATTGTAAAAGGATAGGACACACTATCGAAAACTGCCGTACCCGCGAATATAATAACACGCGAAATGGTTCGAATACCCCTCGGGCAGTCGCGCTACGAGATCCCACGATCTCAAAGCGTCCGGTCTCGATAATCATTCCGCCCGAACCTATCTTACCTACACTATAAACGCGGAAGATTCCGTTGACCTACCCTCGGTATGTATCGGAGCGCACCGACAAAAAAAAAAAAAAAAAATATATCGATGTTGTTAGACAGTGGCGCTATCCCGAACCTAATTAAAAAACAATACAATTTCGAAACTTTATTCTACATCATACCTGACGAGGTTCAACTCCCTCACCCCGGTTTATTGAGGTCCCAATCGTTTTTTGCAATAAATTCCAAAATAAAATTCAAGACGGAATGCCTTGAATGTGAAGACAAAGCATGGCCGTTCAAACGAACAAACGAACCCGACGAGGTAATGGAAACCCCCGCGCGTTCAAAAACTTCTTTCCACATGAGAGTCGAAAACCGCACGTTAAAGTAAGGGTATATCCCGCCTTTAAAAATCCGTAAGGATGTTTACGCCGGCGACTGCCTGGTAACAAACATCGACGGAAAGGCCCATTTGAAGGTTTTTAATCCCACAAATGACGCCGTAAGACTGATCGTGCCAGTCATAAAACTACAGGAATTCGACATCATGGAAAACCAAATCATACAAAAACACAAAATCAGATCGCACGACAATTTGCGAATCCAATCCAATTTCTCGCGATGCTTATCCATTTTCTCGCGATGCTTATCCAATTTCTCGCGATGCTTATCCAATTTCTCGCGATGCTTATCCAATTTCTCGCGATGCTTATCCCATTTTCTCGCGATGCTAATCCAATTTCTCGCGATGCTAATCCAATTTCTCGCGATGCTAATCCATTTTCTCAAGACTCTGATCCTAATTCGGACGTAGATTGCATGACAACTACGCCGGTCCAGAGCCCAGTAGTGGCCAATAAAAAAAAAAATCGACACAAACGTCGAAATAAAACTTTGTCAACGCTCCAGTGAGAGCAATGATGAAGAAAAACCAAACAAAAATAAAAAACAAAACAAACCCAGATTGCATGACAATCTCCAATTCTAATCTCAATTTCTCGCGATGCTTATTCAATTTCTCGCGATGCTTATTCAATTTCTCGCGATGCTAATCCCATTTTCTCGCGATGCAGATCCAATTTCTCGCAATGCTAATCCATTTTCTCAAGACTCTGATCCTAATTCGGACGTAGATTGCATGGTAACTACGCCGGTCCAGAGCCCAGTAGTGGCCAATAAAAAAAAAAAAAAATCGACAAAAACGTCGAAATAAAACTTTGTCGACGCTCCAGTGAGAGCAATGATGAAGAAAAACCAAACAAAAATAAAAAACAAAACACCCAGATTGCATGACAATCTCCAATTCTAATCTCAATTTCTCGCGATGCTAATCTCAATTTCTCGCGATGCTAATCTCAATTTCTCGCGATGCTAATCCAATTTCTCGCGATGCTAATCCCATTTTCTCGCGATGCTGATCCAATTTCTCTCGATGCTAATCCCATTTTCTCGCGATGCTGATCCAATTTCTCGCGATGCTAATCCAATTTCTCGCGATTCTAATTCTAATTCGGACGTAGATTGCATGACAACTACGCCGGTCCAGAGCCCAATAGTGGCCAATCCAAAAATTTCGGCGAAAAACGTCGAAATAAAACCTTGTCTTCGCTCTAATGAAAGCGATGATCAAAGAAAATCAAATAAAAATTCCGTAGCGAGGAAAGAACAAGAACAAAATCCAAAAAAAAAAATCAAAAACGATCAAAATAAAAAACCAAAATCAAACAAAGACGAAAACACGAAAAGCAAAAAACCAACATCAATCGAAAAATTAAACAAAGAGAAAAACGAAAAATTGACAACGAATCAAAATAAAACCTAAATGTGAAAACAATTTTAGAAACAAACGTAAATTGCGTCTCCACGTCTCAGTCAACATCGCGTATAATAGAAAAAAATCCAAAGCGTCCAGAAATAATCAAGAATCTCTTACGTCTAGATCACTTGGGAGGCGAAGAATTAAAACATGTCGAAGAAATTATCGAAACGTATTCAGATCGGTTCCATTTAAAAAACGAAGTACTGGGAGCTACCCACGTACTCAAACATAAAATTCCTACAGTCGACGACCTCCCAATCAACACCAAACAGTATAGGTTTCCACAAGCCCTTAAAGGCGAAGTCCAGCGTCAGGTAGATGAGCTGCTAGAATCAAATATCATAAACCACTCGGAATCCCCAAATAACAGTCCTGTTTGGATAGTACCGAAAAAACCGGACTCCAACGGCAATAAACGTTGGCGGATGGTAATAGACTTCCGAGCCCACAACGAGAAAACAAAACATCTGGCGACAACGCTATGACCAGGATCGATGCACCTACCATCGAACGGGTAGACGTGCACCCCGAACCCCGACACCTTGCGCGCCGCACTTGTAAACCCATAAACTACGAGGAGAGTAGCGACGAAGAAACAGAGGCCGAGATATTCGAGCCTACGCGTGCCCGACGACCCAGAGAGGCCGTTCACCCCAAAACAGCTGAGGGCCCTAGCCAGCACAAAGCACGTCCTATCCCTTATTCCAAAAAATCCACCGATCCTAACTCCGACGATTCGACAGATTCAGATACCAGTTCTCATGATCCATTAAGTTCCGAAGACGAAGATCCTCCTGCAGAGGAACCAACAATGTCCAAATTTAAATTCGCCAATTGCATTGATACGAAAGAATTATTCCATTTCCGTAATGACAATTTAGTCTACTTCATCGACTCACAAGGGAAACCATGTGACACTGGAGCGCAAAAATTATCGGAATCAAACAAGCTTCCCCTCTGAAAAGATTTATCAGTAGGCCAAGCCTACAGTAAAAAGGTCGGAAAAAAATATCATATCGCCCTAGTCATCAAAGACGAATATTCTGGATCATTATCCTTCGTATCAGAAAATGTTAAAGAAAGCATAAGAGAATTAAAAGACCTTTGCGAAGATCTCAAACTCCAATCGCTGAGTATTTGCCACAGTAATCACATCGAGCACCTAATATGGGCCGACATACTCAACATAATTAAAGAAACGTTCAAAGCCAGTCCAATAAAAATATTGATTTGTTTGGGAACATTACAGTACGTGCCGATCGAAAAACGCGATTCCATTTTTTACGAGATGCACAAGTCCCCGATCGGAGGACACAAAGGTGTCTCAAAAACGTACAACAGAATTAAACATGAATACTTCTGGGAAGATCTAAAAACTGACATTCAAAGGAGAGTGCAACAATGTCTCGAATGTCAATTAAAGAAATTAGTCAGAGTCAAAACCAAGCAGCCAATGATAATTACCGACACTCCAGGTACAGTTTTCGAAAAAATATCGATGGATATAGTAGGTCCAATGCAACGTACTTCCAATCAAAACGAGTACATTCTCACAATCCAAGACCATTTATCAAAATATTGTGTTGCAATCCCGCTATCAAATGCACTTGCGACAACAGTCGCTGATGCATTCATAAAAAGATTCATATGTGTTTTCGGCGCACCCAAGGCATTACTGACAGATCAGGGGAGTAACTTCCTCAGCGGCCTAATGAAAAGAATCGCGAAACGCTTCCGCATAAAGCGATATCGAACTACGGCGTTTCACCCCCAGTCCAATGGATCCCTTGAAAGGTCTCACCATGTGCTAGCCGAATTCTTGAAACAGTATACCGATAAAGATAACGAATGGGATCAATGGTTGGAACTAGCTATGCTTTCATACAACACCAGTGTTCACGAAAGCACAAGACATACTCCTTATGAGGTAGTCTTTGGAAAACTAGCGAGAGTCCCGTCGAGTGAACCTCTTCGCGAATCAGACCAACTACCCACTTATCGCGGGTATTTAATTGAATTAATCACGAGAATAAACGGAATTCGAAATCTTGCTTACGAAAATCTAGTTTCCTCCAAACATCGATCAAAAAAATATTATGATAAAAATGCCAATCCTAAAAGTTTTAAGGTAGGAGACTACGTCTACCTCCAAAAGGGACCGAGACCTGGTAAACTCGGAGACCATTATACTGGACCACATAAGGTTTTAGAAAAACTCGACAAGGGTAACGTAAAAATCCAATATAATAACAAAACACGAATAGTGCATGAAAACAGATTGCGATACTCACACATTAACACTGAAACCAAAAACAAGAAGAAGAACAAATCATCAAGAGTCGACGAATCCGACTTCAATCCTAATTAAATAAATAACCACAACAATTACACTGTTTTTCAGATGGCTGTTATCGAACTATTCACACACATCAAGGGGTAGAACTTTTATGAAATCCCAAAAACAACTTCGAAATTCCAAAAACAAATTCAAATTTCCAAAAACAACAACGCTGTCTATTAAGAATTATCTAACAACAATTTAAAAGATATCCGCCCAATGTTAACACTACATTTATATCTGATGTGCGACACATCCAGAAACAAATTTAAACGCTATATACTTATTGAATAATGTAACCGAGAATATTAAATTCTTCAAAAAGTTTATCTCCTGCGATACAAGCACTAGACGAATTTATATGTAGTTTAATGAAAGTTCCAAGCCATATGGCGGTACTAGTTAGCGAAATATTACATGTTATTAAATGTATACCAATAGAAGTAAACCTGATCAGGTTAAAAGAATGTCAAAAGAATGTTGAAAGGTCAAAATAATGTTCAAAGAAGGTCAAAATAATGCTAAAGGAATGTTAAAAGTATGTTAAAAGAATGTTAAAAGAATGTTAAAAGAATGTTAAAAGAATGTCAAAAGAATGTAGAAAGAAGGTCAAAATAATGCTAAAGGAATGTTAAAAGTATGTTAAAAGAACGTTAAAAGAATGTTAAAAGAAGGTTAAAATAATGTCAAAAGAAGGTTAAAAGAATGTTAAAAGAAGTTTAAAAGAATGCTAAGAGAATGTTAAAAGAATTCTACGATGAATTATCTGTCACTCGTGGGAACGAAAAATATCTCCTTACCCCTCGAACTCATAAATTACCAAAAGAAAAACTCAAACAACCTGTAATTCCTTACTTCCTCCATATTACCTTTACGGAGACATGTAGTACAAATTCACACCTGCTCCTGTCAAAGCCATACTACCTGCAAACATGAAGCCGACGACGAAGTTTATTTGGCGATACACCAACCCAGAACTACCATGTGGGATCTATTCAGCAGAAGACATCGACAACTTACGAAAACACATCATGTTTCCTGTAGAGCAGCCCGCTGCCACAAACAATGTGGCACGGGACATCAGTAGTCAAAACACTGTCAACCAAGCGGACTCCATCTGGAATCGCACTTGGGAAAAATTCTTTGAATTCGGTACAGCAAACGCTGGTGTCACCCGAATGTTACCCATCGTTCGATCGAGTACGCTTCTCACAGATACGATGATCCATACGTACAGCCTATACACTCTCTATGGCTGGTCGATCTACCTCATCGGTGCAGTACGGGATTCGGTTACGCACCTCCTGATGCACCTGGCTAAATGACCTAAGAAGAAAACGTCAACGGTGGAACTGGTCAAGAACTTCATAAACTCGTGACAGATCCTTCAGTCGAACCAAAGGATCTAGTCAAGACCGACGCTGCAGCACATGATCTCTGAAACTAACATCTCCGATCCTTCAAGGTACGATCAATCTCCTAAAACGCGTTCCTTTCCTTTGAGTTCGCACGAGAAGACATTCGAGTATCAAAATGACCATTCTAATCATGCTAAATAACCTTTTTCTCAATCCTTATTATTATTGTTCTTTTAACCTTTTCAAGTACGATAAGTTGAAATGAGTAAACGAGTATCTATTCGTAAAGAAAAAGAGAGAAAAAAAAACACGTAAATATACATCTTACAGTGATGTAAAAAAACATATATACATAATTAAAAAAAAAAAGGGAAACAAAAAATCTCGTACGAAAATCTTTTTAAAAAAGAAACACGCTTTCTTATAAGTCGATAATGAAATTCATGCGTACCTCCTAAGAGCAAGATAACTATAAGTCACACCGTCATGATAGATACCAATCCTCGAATATATTTAAGTCAAATTGTAAGTCGATCAATGACAATGCCAATTCATACTATCGTGCTAGCATACTTTTTGATCACCACCCTCAATGACTGATCGAGCGAGACGCTCAATCCTAAAGGGGGGAGGTGTAACGTCGCGAGCAAAGCGCATAAAAATATTACGTTTTCTCTCTCCTACTTTGTTGAAATCCGGCGAGAACGCTGGCCTGAGCGATTTCCCATGGAAATCGTGAATAATTATTAAACGAATATGGCATTCACATTTTTCGACGCGTTCCTGTATATAATAAGCGAGCGTCGGGCGTACTTTCGTACGACTCTCCTTACCCACTCGAATTCAACGAGAACATAGTTTTAGGCACGCTTTCTCGGAAAAGTCGTAAAACAAAAAATATACTGCAAGCCAGATAACCCAGAGTTCACCCGCCGGCGAAGGCATAGCGTAGCTCCGATTCTTAAATCCGTGTGGGAACCAAGGATAGACGAAGACCGCCGGAAAAGTCCACTCGACTCGGTCATTAAACCGGGGCGCGACGAAAATGAAATGCACATGGAAGGGCTATGAGGCGCATAGCAGCTGCACTATCGCGGGGCAACTCGGCGCCGGGCCCTAGACTTTAGATAAACAAACACGATCCCATGCGCTTTTTCCACGAAAACTCGCTCGGAATAGCTTCGTTCCGATTGGTCTATTTGTAATTAATTTCATGCGCCCAGACTCCGAGATACAAAGAACCGTCTCCCACGTCGACCGCTCCGATTGGTTAAAAGAGAGTCAAAAACGAAAACCCCCTTTTTCTCCTACTCCACCCAAGAAGGGAAATCTGGAGCAGGAAGGTCCAGAGGATTAAAGAAAAATCAGTTCAACTTCATCATCCGAACCAGAAAGATCTCTTCTATCGATTCCAACCTTGTATCGCGATTCGTACCTCTGTTCCGCGTTTAACAATCCAACTCTGTTTTTCGAGCATCCATTTGCATATCTATTTACTTCGAAAAGTATTGTGAATCTTCTCCGCGCTCTTCACACTCACGAAAGTGACCCTCTGACCCATCTGCGGCACCATTGTAAACACAGCGTGTGTGCGGCCCATCGACCGACATTGTACAAGCGAGCGTAACAGGCCGAGAGCGAAGGCCCTTTCACCCAAGTCCGAAGGACCGTCATTCAGCAAACGTAAGCTAACTGCACCATTTTTTGTATCATTTTCTTAATCCGCCGAACTGTACTCTGCCCATGTTTCCGACCGGCCAAGTGGACGGCACTAGGTAATAAACGAAAATTTGTAAACGGTAACTACATCTGTCGCAATCACTCATATAACTCTTGACCATCCAGGCACTCGAGACCTAGAACACCCGTTCCACACATTCTCCTTTTTACCCTCATCCCGTGCTATTGCGCTTGGCGTAGGCAAGAAAGAGGGAAACGAAAGTTTTATGCTCTCATCCCTTCCGGATGTGACAATTCCTCCGCCACAGATCCTCAGCTCTCGATTCTGGCGTTTTTTTTCTCGTTCTCCGCTCTCATTGCCGATTTCCTTATTATTTGTCCGTTTTTCAAATTCCATCTGAAGCTCTGCGACTTCCGGCGCAGCTTCGTATTCCGAGGCACTCGTCTCGGCGTGCGACGAGAGCGGCAAAAAAAGAAAAAGATGAATAAATAGTGATAATAATAACGAGAAATGAAGAAGTGAAAAAAAGGAATCGAGACCCGCAGGGGTAGTTTGCCCTCTCACGAGCGGAGGGGTTGCCGCGGCAAATTGCGAAGAACGGAGAATTTTTATTCCGCATCTGCAAGGAGGAGCAAGTGGAGCAGGATTTTATTTCTCCTTGTTCGAATAATAATAGCTCCATTGTTTGTCGATATTTTCGAATGAAGAAAAAAACCAAGCTCGGCAAGCCTACGTGTCAATTGTGTGTAAATTCCCGACCTCGTCATCCCGAAACTCTCATCGGATTTTTTTTTTAAATCAACCGGTTTTTTCAGTACTGAAATTATTTATCCCGGCAAAGAAAAAAAACAAGCACCGTGCAAAAGAGTTGAATCTTCTAGGTCGCAAATTTACACGCACTTAGGTAAGAACGTACGTACTGCACCCAAGAGGGCAAGTCACCGCGAGCCCTGTCACGTAGTGCGTGAGAGACGAAGTGCGTCGAAAAGGCCACCCTCCTGCCCGGCACACATACGCGCGTACTCGTACCGCGCCATACTTTTGCCGTAAGGGCAAAAAGTGCGTAGATCGTGAGTGGGCAAAATTTTTTTTTTAAGGACGTATGAGCGTACGCGGGATCCCCGTGAGAGGATCACGCGTCGACGAGCGGCAGAAACTCATTAAAATAAATAAGCGAAGTATGCGTTAATACCGCAGGTGCGCTTTGGTGACAACTTCGCGAAACGCGTATGGGGGGGGGGGGGGCTTGGGGTTTGCACCCCGATTCGCACGAGGGGTGTAGGACACCGGAGAGTTAACGCGCACGCACCCTGTGAGCAAAAAAATCTGTGCTCTTGTGTTTTAATCCACCTGTGTAATGTGAGGGGGAGGAAGGGGAGGGCGTACCTTCGAGGTGAGAGCAGACGGAGTGAAACAAGAGTTAATGCTTCGTGTCCGATTAGCGGAGAGTGCTCTCCTCGTCGTTGTACCAACTTTAGCATTAAATCTCGAGCTTTTGCTTACTTTATTTTAATTTTATAAAAAAATGGCCATGGAGGAGGGGGGGGGGGTGAGCGGCGTCCTGTCTACATCTGGCGAAGAAGAAGAGGGGGGGTTTATTATTAATTTGAAATTATTACATTTAAATTATATTTCATTTACAATACTATTATATGAATTCAATATTTTTTTATAAAATTAACTTCAACTAGAGTTTGTCATAATTATTGTTTTTCTAATTAAATTAAATAACTAGTTATATATATATATATATATATATATATATATATATATCTAGTTTATTAAAATTAAAAAAATACAATTCCTATTATTGTAAATAAGACATTTTTTAATAAGCTAAATTTAACATTCTGAATTTACGTTCCAGTGAATGTTAATTGTATTAATTGTATTCGGTAGGGGATTTACTACGGGGTAGTTTGAACTCGGAGAAATAATCGTGACTGAGAGTAGAAGAAATGAGAAACGGATGGTTGGACATCCGGAGAATGAAAGTTGCACTCGCTGCGGCGAGTACTTCGTCAATAATTGGAGAACAGCTCGAACATCGGGTCCGGACAGGCTGCTGAATATTTCAGAACTTTCGGGGTAATCTTGGTGGAACAAGGAAACATTCGTATGACAGGATACTGCTTTAAATTATTGAAAAGTAAGAAACTAGCAAGATGTAGAAAAAAAGATCGATTGTCGAAGAAAAAAATTAGTTCAGTCATTTGTTATTAAGGAATTGTTATTAAGGAAAATCATGGGGACGTATGATAGAAAAGGTTGGAACTATGCTTTGTTATCAATTTTTGGAATTCATACAGAATATTTGTGGCGAATTACGACTAAGTCGTATTAAGGGTACTACTCAGTACTAAGTAGTACTAAGGGCCTCAAAAGTGTGCAATAAAAACGTCGTTTTTTTTAAATGCTAAGGTCATGTAGACCACTCAAGATTCTAGATATTTTGTAAATGTCTACAGAAATGCACGCGATTATTTGAAGATTTTATCTCGTTTTATCGACTTTCTGACAATAGACATTTGATGCGTAAAACAAGATACAGCAAAAAAGTTTAGGAGGTTTCAAGATTGAATGTTTTGTCAACTATTCTGTACGAACTTACAATAATTGTACAATCATTTTGAGTAAAGTCATTTTTATTTCTTTTACTTATCTAATTGAAAGTGATTATTATCTATAAATTACCTGAATCGTACCTTCTGAACAATTTTTCAGCTGTGCATACAATATACTTGTTTTAGCAATTTCTTGTTTTCGAGTTTTCGTTACCGGAGAAAAATAGACCCATTGTTATAAATATACCGCTATTATAAATGTTTATAATAATTATTGTAAGGTTGTATTACATAAATTATTATAAAAAAATATTATAAGAATGTTTCGTTACCCAATTATTACAGCAATTTTCTGTTATTCAATTAAAACAACTATTTTTCGTTACGCTAGAAAAAAAACCCATTAAAACAAAAATCATTTTCGTGTGCAATTAACAGTGTCGGCAATACTATAAGAATTATCATGAGAATTATTTTAACAATATTTATAAGAACTTTATCTAAACATTTATTGCAAGAATTTATTATAAAAATTATTATAAGAATTATGATACGAATTTATTGTAAGAACAATCATAATAATTTATTATCAAAATTATACGAATTCATTATAAGCATTATTATAAGAATGTTTCGTTACCCAAGAAAAAAAACTTATAAAAACAAAAATCATTTTCGTCTACAATTTAAAGTGTCGGCAATACTATAAAAATTATCATAAAAATTCGTTGTAAGAATTATTATGAAACTTAATATAAGAATTTTATACAAGCATTTATTGCAAGAATTTATTATAAAATTTATTATAAGAATTATGATACGAATTTATTATAAGAACTATCATAAGAATTTATTATAAAAATTATACGAATTCATTATAAGCATTATTATAAGAATGTTTCGTTACCTAATTGTTACAAAAATGCTCTGCTATCCAATTATTATCACAACCATTGTTCGTTACCCAAGCAAAAAAACCCATAAAAACAAAAATTATTTTCGTCTACAATTGAAAATGTCGACAATACTATAAGAATTATCATAAGAATTCGTTATAAGAATTATAATGAAACTCATTATAAGAATTATGATGCGAATTTATTATAAAAATTTTACGAATTCAATATAAGCATAATAATGCTTATATTGAATTCGTATAATTTTTATAATAAATTCGCATCATAATTCTTATAATAAGTTTCATTATAATTCTTATAATGAAACTTATTAACGGAACATTCTTATAATAATAAGAATGTTCTGTTACCCAAATGTTACAAAAATATTTTTCTATCCAATTGTCACAAGCATTTTTCGTTACTCAAGAAAAAAAACCCATAAAAACAAAAATCATTTTCGTCTACAATTAAAAGTGTCAGCAATACTATAAGAATTATTATAAGAGTTTACTATACGAATTAATAGAAAACTTATAAGGATTTGATATAACAATCATTGTAAGAATTTATTATAAGAATTATTATGACAATTTTATAAGAATTTCATATAAGCATTTATTGCAAGAATTTATTATAAAAGTTATCGCAAGAATTATAATTATTATAAGAATCATAATTATAAGGAAACCCAAGAAAGAAGCCTACAAAAACAAAAATAATTTTCCCCAACAATGAAAAGTGTCGTCAATCCCACAAAAATTCTTCACGCCATCCGATTCAGCCCTACTGTTTCAATCCCACCAATTAGTCCTACCCAACTACTGGCAGTCTGTCGAGAGCGCGGGTAGAGATCTGGTGGGAAGAACGGGACGCATCCACTAGCCGGATAAAGTAGAGATAAGTGAGCGATAAGAGAACTGAAGAGCCGATGATTATTTTAGAGCATGGCGTGCACGCCCCCGCTCTCAAACGAGCCAGGGCATAAGCCAGAGATGTGCTTGCGCGCTGCTCCGAGCACACGTTCAGGGTCTTCTTCGATCGACCCATATATACGGGCGATACAGAAGGGTGCTTTACTCATGTGTGAGTGTGTCTTAAGTTCGTGGGCGTGTGCTCCCTCTTTGTATCCCCCCCCCTTCTCCTACTCTCCCTTTCTCCACGACGCCGATACCCCACACATATACGGTGGCCATGTGGTCACCCTTCGCGCGCTCAGCGGACTATGAGGCAGAAGCATCGAGGGCCGTGTACACCGATCCCGGTGGTCCAATGTATTTAGAACTATGAACGCGTGTGCACGAGTGGCCGTTACCAACGTCCGGGGTGCTTCGTGCACTTCTCGACTGCGGACCAGCCGCATATACTTCGCTGTGTATCCAAGGACGTATATGTATGTATATATATATATATATATATATATATTATGATAAAGGGTCATAGGAATCGTAAACTCGAGAGGGTCGTAATATCCTATATATTACTGTCCACTTCCGCTTTTCTATCGCATGACTCTCTTTCCCTCCCTCTCCCACGCCCTTTATCTCTTTTTCGTTCCTTCCTCTCTTCCTCTCTTTTTCCCTTCATCTTCCTTGCCCTTTATCTCTTCCCCCCTTCTCTCTCTCTCTCTCTCTCTCTCTCTCTCTCTCTCTCGCGCCCTTTATCGCCCTTCCGTTGTCTTTCTTGTCCTCTCTATTTTCCTCCCTTTCCCTCGCTCTTTACCACCTTCTCGCTCTCTTCCTTGTCTTCTTTCCCTTTCTCTCCCTTGCCCTTTATCACCCTTCCGTTATCTTCCTTGTCCTCTCCTACCTCTCTCCCTTTCTCCCCCTCGCCCTTTCTTGCCTTCGCCCCTTCTCACTCTATCCATCTCTCTTTCTCTTAGAGCCTGTCCAGAAGAGGCGTTTTACGCGCGAGTCCACTCGCGCGTAAAACGCCTCTTCTGGACAGGCTCTAACCCTCCTTCTCTTTCCACGTTGAAAAGCTTCAGGCAAAAGTAACCCACGCTTAATTGAAAGTTTAGGGCATGACTATCGCGTCTCGATCTGAACTACCAGCTACCAACTTACGACGAAAGCCCACTTCCTTGCAAAGGTACGTCTCGTTTCTTTTTCTTTTTCATTCGATTTTTCTCTAACTTCGAAACTGCTAAGAGGCCATTCTCGCTGTGCCGAAAACGGGCGCAGTTGCCCACCCTTTCAACGATTTCGTAAATTGACGAAATACGAGAACGTGCCTTCACTCCGAGACCATATTACGGGAACACTTGACACGAATTTACAGCGCACCGAGTGTACCTTGCAGAAACTTCCGGGAGCAAGTGTGCGCGCGTGTGTGCCAGGCAATTCAAATTAAGCGCAGAATAGCAAATGAGCCGTAAATTATTATGATCCACCCCGAGGCATTCGCAACGAGAAACAAAAAATGAAAAATGGGCGTACCATTCGGCACAAACTGGAAACTTGCGCGTGCGAAATTTAATTTTCCATGTCTGGTTTGATGACTTTTTAAAATTAAATCGTGAATAGAAAATTACTTATTCACGTGTACGCGGCGTCGACGTTTTTTTAGCACACTATTTATTTCGCAGTGTGAATAAAAAAATATATGTATATAAATTTGTACGTGTACATGTGATAATTTCATAGGCTTGGAAAACCCATGACCCAATTTCCTCTTTTTTCATGCATATAAATATAAAATAAAATTATAAAAACGCATGCAATTAAAAAATTATTTTAAAAATGCATGCATTTTTATAATTGTTTAATTGCAGGTTATTTTTAATTGGAGGTACCAACTTTTAATTAATGCAATTCAAGATGAGTGGAATTATGGTGCGCAAAGGCCGAATTGTATAAAAAATAAGTCATTATTGTTTCCTGAAATGTTTTACAAATGAAAAAATAAAATTCCAAGTTTTTCGATTTTTCTAAATTTAACAAACAACTAATGCAATGTTGTAAAATAAAGTCGAAGAAAATTGGTCTTTTCATTTTGATGACGATTACACGTTGTTTAGGAACGATGCACTTTTTTCCTTTCATTGTTTTGTAAAACTGACCAATCGTTTTAGAAAACCGATTCGATGGATCAATTTGAAAACTTACAGTGCTATTGGGGGTACATTAAGCTGAAAAAAAAACCTGGCAACATTAGGCTTTCCATCAATAGTTGTAATGTAGTGGTACGTTTACTGAAAAACCATAAAAAATCATTTTTTATACTTTTTCCAAATTAATGTTGAAGGTGGAAAAAAATCACAAAAATCAACAAAGAGGTCTTATAGGAAATTTATTCAAGTTTTCAAAGCTGCCCTTCAATTCCCTGTACGATCATTAGCAGCTGAGATATCGATTACCGAAGATAAAAGGATCTTTTTTTATTCAAAGTTGGATATCTCAACAAAAAATTGACGTAGAGAAACAAAAGAACGAAATTGAAGCTGAATAAACAAGCTAAGTGATTAATTCAACTGAAAAAAATTCCCGAGGCCGTGGACCCTTGAATAAAAATAAAAACAATCGGAAAAAAATTCTCCCGCTATTTCTTATCATTGCGCGGCCACCGTAGCTCACAAAAAAGTTTTGCCAAAAGATGTCGAAACTAGAAACTTGAAGCTTCAAAAAATGCTTTTTTTTCTATCTCGATACAACCGTTTTCGACATAGATACAGCGCTTCAAAAAACACCAGAAAAATTGAATAAATTTTCTGTTTTTTAAATTTTTTGAGTAGTGTATATGTACGCCATACGACCTGATATATATGCATCAAAAGTAAGGGGAAATTTAGAGATGGGAATTGTAGGGCATTGAGGTACAATATGTACACACACACAGACACACACACACACACACGCGCGCGCGCGCGCGCGCGCGCGCGCGTGTGTGTGTGTGTGTGTGTGTGTGTATTATATATTTATATTTATAAATTTTTACGTCTACATATCATAATTTATAGGCATAAAAATCCAATGACTAAACTTCCTGTTTTTTGTGCTTTTATATATTTTGATATAAAAAATGCATATATGTTAGGTCGTACTGCGTAAATATATATATATATATATATATATATATATATATATATATATATATACATACATATATATATGGATATACACATAACTACGTGTTTGAATAAACGATAAAGAAATGAAAATAAATAAAAGCACAAAAAGGATTGCATATAGGATTTTATAAATATATGTATGTATTGAGGTAAAGATGCAAGTTTTTACAGATTGGAGTGTACAAATAACCACCAGGGTTAGGGATTTGTTCTCGTGCGAGGTTTGCTCACCGGAAGGCTCTGCGAGAATTGCATAATTATCTACGCATTCGCTCGTTCCCTCATATACTCTGGGTTCTTCCAGTCTCATCCCCTTTTTTTCCTTGAGATCATCTTGCTTCCACGCTCTTATGTTAGTTCCTCTCTCTCTCTCTCTCTCTCTCTCTCTCTCTCTCTCTCTCTCTCTCTCTCTCTCTCTCTCTCTCTCTCTCTCTCTCTCTTTCCAGTAATTTTAATTAATATTAATTGAATGTCGGTTTTATACCCGTTTATTGCAGTCGGGAGCGATGTCGTTACACGTAGCGTGGCGGCAGCGAGGGAGATGAGTGCCGATGCAATACAGGCAGGTGAAAATCCACACGCTCGACTGTGCCGCGTAATTGCGTTCGTACCGCATTAAACGTGTATTTAGCGTGCCCGGGGTACACATATTACATTCGATAAAAATTCAGCGAAAATTCCTTGTTTTTTTCCCATCTTTTTCCAAGGTTTAACGGCAGAAATGCTCTCACGCCAAGCTCGGGAAAATTTACTAACGGGTTACACCTAGCTCGTGACCGGAAAACAGAGGAACCTTCGTGAATTATTTTTGGCATAACGAGTGCAGGTATGCAATTTTTTTTACGTTGTAGAGTATGGTCTGAAGTATCTTCTGTAATTTTTGTCGCGAAAATTATTTATACATATTCAGCAGACCCCTGCTTAAAAAAACGTTCTTCGCGGTGACCACTGCTGCTCCGAAACAAATCATCCGAAATAAAATAAAAAAAAACAAACGCATTCAGTTTTTGCATGAAATTGTCTAGTGCTTGGACGAAGGATTTAATAAAATACTGATTAAAAAAAATGGACGTAGTCCAAAGTGACAGTATATTTTTTCGGTGAAAGAAACGCTCTTTTTTCGTTGTCAAAAAAAACTATGCATCGAAAAAAAATCCTTCGTTCGAGCACTGCCTTTTGATATGTAAAAGAAACTTGTCAAATTTAACGTTGATCGGTGTAGTGATTTTTGAGATATCGTGCTCACCGGTTTCAAAAAACTAATTTTGAGAAAAACGAAATAACTCCGTCAATTTTGAACGGATCGACTCGAAATTTTCTTAGAATATTTCTGAAATATTATATTTCGCGAATTCATCGAAAGCCAAAAATCGATATTTAAAAAAATGTCACTAGGTGACATTAGGTGACACTAGGTGACAAGGCCTCGAAGCGGGTGACGGATCAAAACCACTGTGACGGGTAAAAGAAATTGATTTTTTTTTGCATTTTCGCAAAGTATACATATGCAAGAACGTGTGAAAAAAGTCTCAAGTTAAAATATTGAAGCATGCCAAGTCACAGGCGAATTGCAAGGAACATCACTTAAGTGTTCGTCGTCGATTTTGTTGAAACTAATATATGTGATAAAGCATTGAAAACTATTGGACAAGTATTTTTTTATCCGCAAAAAAACCGGTTTTAATGGGAGAAACCATCCCTCAAAGAAAGGCGTGTCTCGGGGTGGTTTCGCAGTTTCACCCACAAGCAGTCCACCGACCTGAGTAAACCAAAAACCAAAATTCTTTTAAGAGGTTACCCCCACTTGCGATTTTGCAAAAATCGATTTTTTTTATTGCATTTTTTTGAAGTGCAATTTGAAGTGCAGTTTTTTTTATGCCCGGAATAGATGACTCTATGTAAGTTTACAAAAAAAAATATTTTCTTCGTGTAAACTGAAATTGAAACTTTAAACGCGTTTTTCTCAAAATGGCATTTCTGAAGTCGGTGACCAAGATTACTCGAACACTAATGAACCGATCTTCTTGAAATTTTGCAGGCTTTTTAATACATAAAAATGTAGTCTATAATCGTTCGATTTTTTTTTCGAAAAAGAATGGCCGTTTTATAGCCAAAAAACGGCCGTTTTTTTTCGTTAAAATCGAACTATTAACTTTGACTGTCCGCCATTTTGTGAAAAATGAATATCTTTTAAAATCCTTTGATTAAAGACTAGTTTATACTTATATTTGACTAAATCCATCCGCATTTTCTTTTCAGATGATCCACTTCGCCGCAATGTTGGTCACCGCAAACCGTGTATATAAAAACATTATTTCATTGACGGCCATTTGCCACTAAACAATGTAATATTTTTCAATAAAAAAATTACTGAAAGTTCTTCAAGATGTGTTCTTTAAGATGGTATATTGATCGATTAAAAAAGTTTTGTACGTTTTCTTTAAAAAAAATCATAAAAAAGGCCTTTTTTTGCGCTACAAGTGGGGGTAACTCCTTAATGTCCAACGATGAAAAATCCACTATAAACTAATTGAAAAAAAATGAATTCAGGGGTGACATGCCTTTCTTTGAGGGGTCGTTTCCCCCCGTCAAAACGTTCTTCCGCAGATTACAAAAAAAAACTTGTCTGATAGTTCTCAATACTTTATTACATATATAAGTTTCAACAAAATCGAGGGCGGACACTTAAGTGATGTTCCTTGTTAGTGAGAGCAGGTAGTGGTGTCATTTACGTATGCTGAAACTTTCAATCGCGTTTTTCTCGAAACGACTTTTCTCAACCTGGCCAGAATCATAACTCCAGCTATAATTGTTCGATTAAAAATAATAAAAAAAAAGAAGATTTCCGTTATTGTAGTAGCAATCGTTGTTCGTATCTATTTTTTTTAATATCGTATTTTTTAAGACCCCGAATATAAGTAAAAATTGCGCCAAAATTACACAATTTTTGAACACCCGGCATTTTGTGCAAAAAATGTTTCTCAAAAAAACGGCTAGCTACAACGAGAACTACTTTTATATAGATTATAAAACTTTTTCATTTCCATTTTTCAGACCAACCATTGTCAATTTATTGATGCGGCCGTTGGACCACATTTTTTTATTCAGAGCCTCTATTATACCTCAATAACGTTCTTAATTTTGAATTTCTTTGCATAAAAATTTGCATGCCTAATAATGTATGCCTAATAACACACCTCTTTTCCAAATGCAAATTCCAAATCCAGTAGACGAAAAAAATCGGCACAACGACCTTTTTTCGGTCCGTCAAACAGAGGTTCCATTTCGGAAAAAGGTGGACATAGAGTTGTAAGTCGGAGTTTCGATCTGATTTTTTTTTTACAGAATAGGTCTCAACTATCCCGACAACTGTTATCTTATGAATAAAATCTGTAGGATGCATAGTTTTTGAGAAAAAAATTAATTAATTATTTTTGGTGTGAAAAGACAAATACTTAATTTTTTTTCTCAAATTGGATCAACTCGCCGCGTATTTTGTTGATACTATGTGGTAGCCCTAGTGATATTATACCAAAATAAAAATAAAACACGCGCGTTCACTTGCGGCCGGGCGAGAAATTACACATTCAAAAAAAATTGTTTTGCTTGTTTGGCGAAGAGTTTTTATGTCTCTATATCTATTCATGTATTTTCGTGCACCGCAGTATATTTTGATCGACTTTCTGACTATCAAAGTAATGAAAAATTACGTTTTAATTATTTTTTCTGCCATTTCAAAGATTTTTGCTAACGTCAAAGGCACTGTACGTATTTAATTGCAAATGAAGATCTAAAATTACGGTGCAAAATAAAACTATTACGGGTAAATCTTATTCCTTGATTTTCAAAACACGATTTAATAAAATACTCATTTTTAGTGTGCGGCCTTCATAAGTTTGATATTGTGATCTGCATAAGTAGACAAGATAATCCCTTTACCACTAATCACTTAGCCACCTGCAAATTTATTGTTACCTCCACGAATGAATAAGTAATCTTGGGTACTCGGCCCTTGTTATCAACAAACAACACCGTCTAAATACTTATCAAGTGTAAAAATATTTCCTTTTACTTTAGGATAAATCTTTAAAATGGCAGAAAATAATAATTAAACCGTCATTTTTCATTACTTTGGTCTTCACAAAGTCGATTAAAATATATTGCAGTACAAGAAAGTGCGTGAATAGATGTGGAGAAATAAGAACTCTTCACCAAACAAGCAAACATTTTTTGTTTGATGTCGCATCATGCCGCAAGTGCAAGTGAACGTGCGTATTTTATTAATTTTTGGGTATAATATCGCTAGGGCTACCACATAGTACCAACGGAACACGCGACAAATTGATCCAATTTGGAACAAAAAAAAAGTATGTTTTTTGTCGATGCAAAAAATAATTGATTATTTTTTTTCTCAAAAATTACGCATCTTACAGATTCATTTATAGAATAAGATTTGTCGGGATAGCTGAGACGTATTACGTAAAAAAATCAGATCGAAATTCCGACTTAAGGCCCTCTGTTATCCTTTTTCCGAAATGGGACCACTGTTCGTCACAGTGAAATATGTTCACTGTTGTATTTTTCTCAAAAAATGATTTTCCAATCGTGACTATCGTGAAGATGTCGGATTTTTTAAATGCAAAATCCTCCTCTGCGAGTGAGACAACGAGTACATGGAGGACAATGGAATTCCAATGAAATTCGTGCACTCGCAATGAGAAATTGAAAATGGAAGGGGGACGATTAATCTCGGGCGTTGCAAATTTCGCGTGAGAATAAAACCCGCGACACCTGTCCCGACCGTTCTCCCGATCGAGTCCTTCGCGAAGGGGAATGAAAAAAAAGAGTAGAGGCAGACAAGATCGAGACGTTTCGCGCCAGGCAAGAGAGAGAGAGAGAGAGAGAGAGAGAGAGAGAGAGAGAGAGAGAGAGAGAGAGAGAGAGAGAGAGAGAGAGAGAGAGAGAGAGAGAGAGAGAGAGAGAGAGAGAGAGAGAGAGAGAGAGAGAGAGAGAGAGAACGGATCTGAAAGACAGGAAGGACAGCTTCGAATGCTTTCGTCCTGCCCGCGCGGTCTGACTATCGAACGCCAGCTTACGTCTCGTCCTGTAAAAGGTGTGCGAGCTCTCGCACGCTCGTTCGACCCTCTTCTATCTTACTCCGAGCGCGAATCGCTCGCGGACAGTTTAATCTAATCCAAACATTAAGGGTTACAAATCGTTGATTGTCACGCGAGAAATTCCGCGTCCGTTCCTCAACGCTGTGCACACGAATGCGTAACACGTCGGGCGCCCGGAGGGATAAAGAACAAAGTCCTGTCATTGAATTTATAAGCCTCGCAATTGGTATATGTACGGATAAAAATGATAGGCCCGTATTTAATAAGTAATTCGTGAAAAATCAATCCGATTGATAGACATAAGGATATATTTATCCATTCGTTAATAACAAATTAACAAATTTGTTTTTTTTTTTAAATAAAAAATCGATCTTTTCTTTTCTACAGCCGGACATTTTCGTAATTTCACAATTATAAAAAATATCCATGCATAAGAAAGTTATGTCATCAAAGTAAAAGTAAATTTGTTTATTTTTCATTTCAGATGAGTTGCCAGAAGCACGTACACCAGTTGGCCATGCTGTTTAAATAACAACTTTAATGTTTATCGATATTTTTCACTAAAAAAAACTCAAATTCGGCAAAACTATGGATTAATTTTGTGTAAAACCCCGACCTTGTCGTCGTAAAAAAATATTGAACATCGACCGGTCTTTTCCGTCCCCAAGTCTGCGCGGACGGTTGAGCTTCCAATATTCGAGCTCGCTCGATACAAAATCAAAATAAATGGAAGAAACTTCATTTTACTGGCATCCAATTTCCATTACTTTTATTTCTCAAAATGGCACTACGATTTTGTCACCAGTTTGGAAAAATCTCGACAATCTCACTCGACAATCAAAATCTTAAATGAACACAACAACAACACAAACAAGTCAACGATATTTGCGGCCTACAAAGAGTGCAGTGTCGTCATAATCCAGACGATAATGAAGGGTGAAAAACATTGCGTCGAGACGGTGAGGGATATAAAAGAGAGGAGCGAAAAAAATAGAAAAGGGAGCGAATAATTATTGTCGTGTCGTTAGCCAGCATGCGTGGCGGCGCAGTCGCTGCTAATAAGTCATTAAGGGATGACTCTCGTTCTCTCTGGCGAGGTGCACACGCATCGTCTCCACGCGCCGTCAAAAGTACGCGTGCATACAGCATACGGAGTGAGAATCGCGATTCTTCGCACATCCTCTCTGTACATGCGTCGTTGCCAATGCAAAGGACGCTTTCCAACCTTTCCAACAGCCTATAAGCGACACCCCAACCAACCGTCGTATACATACGCCTGTATGTAAATATACATACATGCATATATATGTGTATATATATATATATATATATATATATATATATATATATATATATATATATATATATATATATATACACACATCAGGTCGTACTGCGTGCGTGAATGAGACCCCTTAATACACCGGGAGGGTTGCTTGTTAGTGACACCCCCGGCGTCGGACGAGAGTCCTCTTTCTTCACCCTTCACTAGATATACACATTCGTGTATATATATCTTCGTAGCAATCGTATCTGCGTAACAGCACCCTTCGTAAGCCTTTCGCCCTCACGGTGAAACCGACTAGATCTCATCAGTATTTTTTTAATAGGAAAAACCAGCATGGAAGACGTTTGAAATCCTTAAAAAAGTGTATAGAGCAAGATACATTTGGGCGAGGTAAAAAATTGCGAATTTTCGTTAGTTGTTTTGAAAGGAAATATTTCTTCACCATTTTTGGAACTTGGGGTACGTTTTATTACTACTTTCGGCTGTGACATGGTGTTTTTTTTAAATATTAATGTTTAAGAACGGCGGAGGTATGGCACGGTCTTCTAAATTGCATTTTCAAAACTGGCGTGACGTATAGCTAAAAAACTAATCGACGGATTCTGATGAAATTTGGTATAAATCTTTCTAACCTTGTTGTCTAAAACATGACACTAAATGTTTTTGAAAATAAAAAAGTATCTTTTTTATTGCAAAATGTAGCTTTTTTTCGGAAAATCCAATCTTTATTTTTAAAGCGTACCATTTTATTGATTTTCTAAATTTATCACTTTGCCTTGGTTCATATTCTGCGTATATGTGTTAATGAAAAAAATCTTCGTTTGTTTTTTTTTAGTAATCCCGCTGACGCTACGGGTCACGCCGTCTGACAACATCTGCCGCCACCCGTTTAGAAGAGCGTCTTACACCTCCGCCATTTTTAGAGATCAATAAATATAGAGTAGTAATAAAACATACCCTAAGTCTCAAAAGTGGTAAAAAATCTTTGCTTAAAAAAAAATCACGAATACCGGCAATTTTTCCCTCACCTAAAGGTATCACCCTTCATATTTTTAGGAGTATTATTTTGTTTGGGTCTGCTGGATTCGAGTACGGAAAGTTGAAATTCTTAAGGGGCCAGTCCACTTTGGAGCCACGAAAAAGGCCATTATCGCGATTATTTTTTTGAGGATTTTATAAAAGATATTAATATAAAAGTTGTTGGGCTTGATAAATAAAGTCTTTAAATACATTTTAAAAAAATTTAATTCATTTTTATTCATTTTTAAGTACAAAAACATTTTTTAAGTACAAAAATAGTTTAACGTAACGCTTCAAAAATAGGTGGGCTAGGTAGCTCCATCACAACTCGGCAACGGCTTGTCTGAAACAAAAACATTAAAGTCCATTAGATTCAGTATGACACTAGCTACAAAATGACCCTCGGATATAAAGTTTTATCAAAAAATAAAAAAATGGCAGATGAAAAACGAAAAAAGTATTGAAAACGCGTTTTTCGCAAAAAAAGTAAAAATCGAAATTTTAAAACCATCGAGAGTCGTCTTGTTGCGAATCATGTTTACAATATGTTGTTTCAAATTTCAAGAGAATCGGTTTATTAGTTTCACAGATACGATGGAGCTAGATTTTGAAAACGTTATTTCGAGGAAAACGCATTTGAAGTTTATACTATGAAAAACTCTTACCTAAACTCAATCATCAATTCCTGCACCGTACAAAATCCCTTCTGATTGCTCATCATCGTCGATTTCTTCAAGTCTTGCTTACTTTCGTTTTTTTGAAATTTTCAAAGTGAACTGGCCCCTTAAATACATTTTATCCGTCATGTTCTCTATCTTGTATTTTTCAACCACTTTTGTGAGGCTCCATTTTCTTGAAGTTTGCTTGGGTTTGAGGATAGAAAGTTGAAACTCTTAACCTTCATAACTCAATAACGTAAAAATAAAAAAATAGTTGATTGCATGGTAGGTTTCAATAAATTAAAAAACATGTATTATGTAGTTTTTGAAAAATGTAATCGGGGGCCCAGTTACAAAGCAATAGAGTGTGACAGACATATTGCATTGCGTCGTAACATTCCTTTATGATGTATGGAATGCTTTAAAGCAGTTGTTTTCCTTCTCGCAGCACAAAACGACGACACATGTAACACCTATTTTTTGTCGTTTAAATTTTTTTTCCCGATTTTCGCAAACTTTATGCAAACGCGAATCGTGCAATTTTGCGATAAGTGAACTTCGAACCAATTTTCATCCAACTCACGCCATCTATTGTAGTTTGCATGAATAGCACTAAAAAAATTGTAGAACAGTTTGCAGCCCTCGTGTGACATTGATTTAAAAAATAATTGAATCATAAAATGGGGTTTTGTAAGTTCTTACAAAACCCCATTTTGCGATTCAATTTTTTTATACAAGTACAATGTCCAAGTCCTTGGATGATTGGTTTGATTCGTAATTTTTTCCTAATTTTTTTTTTTCAAGCCGCTTTTTTGGAGGTCTATTTCCATGGGGGTGTTGGAATTCGAGCATAGAAAGTCGAAATGCTCTAAAAATTTTAGCTCACAATTTTCTTTACTTGTATTTTTTTAACCACTTTTTTGAGACATTATTTTGTTTGGGTTTATGTGGTATATACTTGTAGTGTAAAAAGTAAAAATTCGCAAACGAATGTTCTACCCATAATTTTCTCGATTCGTAAGTTTTTAACTGCTTCTTGGGGCTTACGTGGGATTGAAAATTTCAAAAAATGCATTTTTTTTTAAATTTTATTATCCAATAGTACAATGTGTCTAGAATATTCTCCCAAAGTTTTAAGTAAATCGGAGTGAAAGTCTAGGAGAGAGAGCCGTTGGGAATTTTCTCCGTTGGGACAGACCGGCCGGGAGCGACAGAGGTATATGGCATTTTTCTCAAAACACTATTTTTGAAGTCGGTGGACACGTTTTCTTAAAAAATAATGCACCGATCTTATTGAAATTTTGCACACTTCTTCAAAATTGCATTGTCTAGTGATTGAACGAAGGTTTCTTTTTTTTCGATTACAACTAATTTTACAAGGCAATCCGTAGTGTAAATTGTACCAAAAATTGAACCATTTTGCATACAACTCTGCCAAAAATTCAAATTTTTATTTTTCAAAAATCCATCGCTAAATCACGAGCTATACTTATCTACTAACAGAAAATTTTCGTTTTTTAATTTCAGACAGGCTATCCTGACCACCATAAGGACACTTTTTTTTGAGTGGTCTCCGGAAACCAGGTCTCACCGGCTGAATTTCCAAAATTTCGGGATGAAATTTTGTTTAAATATTGTTGAAATGTGGCTCTTTTATGTGCTTAACATTTTGAATAATAAATTTATGTATGTTTTTCTTTAAATAGAGAAAATGGGTCTTTTTGGCTTCGAAACTCACGTAACTCCTTAGAGACTCCATTTTATTTGGTTTTTCTTACTTCGAGTATAGCAGGTTGAAATTCATGAAAAAATTCATTCACAATTTTCTTCGATTTTTCATTTGTTTTTACAACCGTTTTTTAAGCTTCATTTTGTTGGGATTTGTTTGGGTCATAGAAGGTTAAACATTATATAAAAACGTTAAATTATCATTTTCGATATTTTGTATTTTTTAACCGCGTTTTAGAGCTTTTCTAGATAAAAACAAATAACCAAGAGTATTAAAAAAAAAACAGGGTGAAAAAAGTTATCATTAGTAGAAATGGCATGCGAAAAACCAAAGGCAGATGATTTTTATCTCGAAAACCGTGGGACTTTTACTAAACTGAAATTCCAGCACATAGTCGGACATGATCTGACCTATCTGAAGTTGCAGGATTACCCATTCGTAACAGGACACCCTGTGTATATATGGCACAGGGCTGGCCAATTTTGTATTGGCAAACGGGAAAAATCACAGAAATTCTTAAGCCAAATGAGCTTTAAAAAGCGGTTAAAAAAATACAAAATATCAAAAATCGTAATTGAAAATTTAAAAAAAAAACATGTTAACCTTATATATATATATATACACATACAACATCAATATGTATTCAGTCCTTGACGACAGCTATTCGCATCGGGGCACGATGCCCGTAGGCATTATAACAAGCAAGCGACAGCCCCCTTACGAGGGCGATGATGCGTGATTTTTAATGCTGCACGATCCCTCGTCCCTTATCCCACCTCACTGGCCTGCTCCCTTATCCGCTATGTACACGATATTCGAGCAGGTCACAGTCATCTCGTGCGCGAGGGAAGGAAGTGTCGAGCCGTGTAATACACGCCTGAACGCAAATATGTGTATTTCCCAGCAATCCAAATTTGCGATTTTTTTTTAATCATCTCCTTCAGAGATTGTCCTCTTGGACTCAAACTTACCGAGCCTGACTAGCGACTCGCAAGCTCGAACTTCAATGAAAATGGAAATCGGGCGCTTGAAAAAATAAATTACTTTCGTCTTTGAAGGGTTTTCGCGTACAATGAGAGAATAAGGGAACCCCGGGAGCTTGTTCCCTTCTTGCGTTACGGTCTTGCGTAACAGCATGGAAACGACACACAGGGGAAAAGGACAACGTTGACGACGCCGACGACGATGCCAGGAGGCTCGGAGTTTTGCTCCTTTTAACGTTTGCGCGTATGTGTGTGTGTTTGTTCTCGTCGGCATTTCTATTTACTTTATGGCAATATATCGGCGTATGTATATCGAGAAAGCGTGATTTACCGTACTCGTTCAATACTCGTTCGGGGCCTCATGCAGTTCGACGAAATACTATATACGTATTATACCTGGAATACATACTTATACATTAATGAATATATATATATATATATATATATATATATATATATATATATATATATATATATATGCAGAGTCCGGGAGCCCACGATTCCGTACGAAAGATCTCGTAGCGACTACCTACGCGCGTACAATTTGCATAATTTTCTTTATATGGATTTATATACACCGATAAATAATACAAACGCCGATTTCTGTCGAGCACGAGAAACGTGAATGCTCAATGGAAAGCAGTACGTCGATAAATATACATACGAGGAAAGGTAATGACGAAAGTATAAAAGCGGCAGATCGACTGTCTCGAGTCCAATCACCCAACAGAAGTCATTATTTACGGTCACAAATTGTGCAGTTTCCGCAACAAGAAGAGCCCCCCTTGCGCCTGATCATCATCGTTGAAACTCTAATTGGACAATCGTGTCGGTTATTCCGCTTCGAACGTTGGTATGACCTTCCGAACCTTTCGGGGGATGACGTTGATGATCCAGGAGGATTTGATCGGTATTGGAACAGAATCGGTATTTAACTAAGATCGGTATTTAACTGAGATCGATATCGGAGCAAGATCGGTATTGGACAGAGATCGGTATCGGAGCAAGATCGGTATTGGAGCAAGATCGGTATTGGACAGAGATCGGTATTGGAGCAAGATCGGTATTCGAGCAGGATCGGTATCAGAGAAAGATCGGTATTGAACAGATTTGTACTGGAGCAAGATCGGTATTGTACCGGGATCAATATTGGAGCAAGATCGATATTGAAACCGCATCGGTATCGAACCGAGGTCGGTACTGGACCAGGATCGGTATTGATCGACGACCTCTCTCTCTGTCTTTTTCTCTGTGGAAAAGTCGGGGATGCGCGAAAGGAGCTCAGCAACAGCGAACAATGGTGTTGGCATCCAGAACGGCGTTGGAACGGCGAATCGTGGAGATTCCACTTGAACTTTTGCATCTATATGAGCGCGATTCCACATTCGCACGATCTATCCTCGGGAATTAATTACGTACGCGGAGACAATCACTTAGGCGCAACGACCTCGACAAGAATTGCCAAGTGGAGGGGCTGTAGATCGCGAGTGTGTGCGCGTTGACGTGAAAACGGAAAAGTTCAAAGCGAATAGACCCGTGCAAGATCGGAGACTTGTTTGCACAACGTGTGCGAGAGCCTTGCGAGCAGCTCGGATCGGTACGCGGGCCCGCGGTGCTCCTCCGCTTTTCAAGCGAGTCCGAGCGCGTTAACGGTATAAAGGAGAACCTTCGAAGACCGTAAGTATAGCCGCTGGTTAGCCGCGCGGAGTCCCTCGCTGTTATGGTCTTATGGCGGTGGCTGGCGACGAGCGCGCGCAAAGACGTCTCTCCGGAGGCTTTGACTAGCGGCGCACGGACCTGCCTGGCCGGTACAAGTATTCGCCGGGTTACCGCGCGTCTCTCTCTGTCTCTCTCGCCATCTCTTTATCCATTCTCTTCCTGTCCGCCGTGACCCCGAGCTCATATGTGCCTTTGTCCGGTCGCGTTGAGCCTACGGAACTACCAGCTACCGCGCGCGGCACTTTCGCGTATAATCCACCGGCAATTCTCGTTACTCATCATCCGAACAGCTATGAGGAACGTGAGGGACAAGCGGAAGCGATGATATCCCCCATGAAGCTACCTCCCGACGCTCTAAGGATTCCAACGTCAACTGGTCCGATTGGGATGTTCGGACAACCAGCGTCGCTGAATCATCTAGCCCACCATTGGTCCCGATGGTTACCATTGAGATGAAGAAGACTCTGAACGACACCGTGTCACCATACTGGGCTACGTCCCAAAGCAGGACTCGTGGGTCGATGCTGAGCTGCGTGATGAGCCGAACATTGTTTTCTTTGGATGATCCAGTCCGTCAGGCACTTGATTGTGAAAACATAGTTGTCCAAAGCTGACCTTTAGTATAACCGTGCTAACCGATGGTTATCTTCCAACTGGCTAGCGAGTACGTTTACCCAAAGATTAGCATGCCCGGCTCATCAAGCAGCTCAGCTTCGATCAACGGGTCCAGCCTCGAGACTCAGCGATTTGACGCGGTGAGGTCCAGAGTCTTCTTTTATACGCGATGAAGGTAGGCGCTCACCAGGGTTCACGATATTCTCACGTCCTTATAGCACCGTCGCCGCCGCCGCCGCCGCCTCCTTTCGTGTGCGCCAAGTTCCGCGCTTCTATGGGCTGCCGCGGTTTATCCGCTTTCAGTACACAGACACGTATACCGAGCGGACGAGAATACAACGTTGGAGCACCGATCAACTGCTGGGCGTAAAGAGTACCACGTCTCTGAGCCACGAATGGGCAATTGTTCTTACATATATTGCCGTCAGTGCTTTTATCTATCCTTCTGAATCGTGCTCCTGCTTGAGGCTCCATCATTGTGCGCGTTCGCGCCCGTGGAAGACAAAAACTTCCGTTCACCAGCCGGTGGTCGCGGCGTGCAGTCTCCTCCGAGGCACCCGGTGCTTAACACCGGATCATTTCAGATGCCGCCCATACTCGAGGAATCCCATCTTTGGTGATCAAATGCTCATAGCGGATCTTTCGAGACTTCCGTGTTGAGCAAGCAGCAACGCGGCCATTGAGAGTCACTTGTTCGCGACGCTGATCACACTCTTCATCGCGGTGTTTCCTGGATTGTTCTCCAGCCTGGATTTACAACTCGAACGTGTCTATTAAGCCGATGCATCAGGTGTACCTTCAACGACTTATCGACCCTACAGTAGCGTCTCTATATCGAGTAACTGTTTTTACACGTAGCATTCTCGCATCCGCATGGCCGAATAGCTGGCCTGCGGCTTCTCCATAACCGTTGGAACTCTCTTGCCGTCGTTAAATCACGATTTTGCGACCGAGAACGGGGCAAAAGCCATTCATGCGAAGTTACGATCGTCCTGATATCGTCTGCCCTTACAGAGTCTCTTGAATAAATATTACCTACACATACGTATCTCTATAGGTACCAGGCGCGATGTTCCCGCTTGGCGATCCGATACCCAAGCTTTCTATGCGATCATACATAGAAATGACTTATTTAAGTCGCGGTACTCGGACGTCTATACGTTATTGCGCTCATTGAAACGCTGAGCGAGACAACTGTGTCATGAGGCAAGTTGGAGTCACAGTGCCACATTCCAACCTCAAAAAGATTGTCCCTAGTTCCATCAGCTAAAATAAACCTTTTCACGGTGCTTTTTTCAACGTGGCCACAGTCATCAGCTTCGTGGCTTGCCGTCAGGATATCATTCACGCCTGAATAAGCCTCAGACCTGACAGTGACTGCCATCAACGTCAAGCCCATTGGCCTGACGTTTTACGAAAATATACATAGAAGACCGATGGAATTCCAATATATGGTGTACGTTGCAAGGGCCACGTGTCTTCAACGGGAAAGAGGCGAGGGTAGCCCCAGGCCTTTAATCGACAGACTATAATGGATGTCAAATTCATGGTAAGAGCATCGCGATATCACACTGCCATTACATGCCGTTTCCTCAAACACGAACAAAGAGAGAGAGAGAGAGAGAGAGAGAGAGAGAGAGAGAGAGAGAGAGAGAGAGAGAGAGGAGAGTGACATTAACCATCATAATACACGTTATGGCTTTTAATTCCATCTCTTCTCACCTCCTAATGGGCCAGAGACGATAACCCGTGAAATAAATAACTGTAGGAGGCGCGTTAGGATCGATTGGAGGAGAAATGCGAGACTCGTGTGGGTAGGACATAGAAATTGATATATGTGAAAATAAAATTCATGCTCTTAGTTTCGCGCTTCGATATATACAATTATAATGCATACCGTTTTATATTGGGCCTCACAAGCACGTGATGGAATTCGTGAAGAACTTCGTACTACATTTGTATACGTATATTTATACCCACTCAGAAATATATATATATATATACATCTGTGTGTGATCGAGCAATTTGACTCCTCGAGGGGTGGGGGGGGGGGGGGGGGGGGAAAGCGTGAATATTGTGGTTAACGGTTTGTCTCGCTTCACGGTCCTTGTCGCGAACGAAAAAGAGCCACGTACGGGAGGAAGGGAGGATATTTAACGAGCCGAAATAATCGTTCAGCCCAACAAGGGCTAGGGGAGAGAAGCCGGGGACGGGGGGGTTCGCGATGTTGTAGAAGCGAGAGAGGAACCAAAGGAACAAGGGAGTAAAAGTGCGACTCGAGTGTACCCGGGAGCCTTGAATATGAAGCGTTAAAAAAAGCAGTAAAGTAAAATTTATTGGTATACGTGAGAGGGGCAACGAATCACGATTTACCTTTGATTTTGCGTTACTTCGATATTAAAACGATTTTTAAAAAACACTCAAACGGAGGGTTGAAGAGCTGCTTTGAAATGACGGTTCTCGATTCGACTCGGGGTTACAATATTTTTTTTTTTTTTTCGTTTGTTCCTGTATTTGACGACTACATCGCGATTGCGTCGGCGATAATGAACACCAACTGGTTGGCAGTGGAATTGGATGTGTCGAAGAATAAGCTGCGTTCCCCAATCGGTGGGAATAAAGAACTTAAACGTGGGAATGTCGGATAAACACTTCGATGTTTTGAGTGTGAATATTTTAGGGCTGATGTTCATTTTGGGCTGTTTTGTTTGGGCTTTTTTGGGTTGGTTTTCATACGGAATGGATGGAAAACAATGAGTTCGGTCGAAACTAAAATTTTCAGTGATGACATCGGACATTCTGCGGATAAGAATTATTGAACTTATTGCCAAATGTTCCAATTGTCCATTCACAGCTGGCCAATGAAAGATCAAGTAGAAGTACATTATTTGATTATTCCGAGTGTTTGTTCTTTGGATGACATCAACCATTCTCAAAATGTCCCAACATTCGATTTTTTGACAAAATCATTCTTCGTTATCTCCCCAGGATGGATCTAGCCAGCCCAAGTCATTCATTTTCTCAGAGTGGTCATCATCAGCCGATGCTTCTTATCTGCTGCCTTCCCGCCAATGCAGATTTCTCTTCGTTGGGTCAGTGGTCGATTTCCGCATCATCGAAAATCACACCGATCTCGAGGTCGGTGCACAAAAGGCTTCATCATGAAGACACGCCTAGATGCCTTCATCTGTACCGTCATAAGTCTCTCTTCAGGCGAGACACGGTCGCAATCAGCCCGCAATCTTGCCTCCCTCGCTACACACGTGCAACGATACGATAGTCGTGCGAAGACCCGTGGAACGTTTCCAGGGAAAAATGAGAAAAAAAAACGGAAGGAAAGGGAAGAAAAAAGGATAAAAATGAGGGCTCGCATGAGGTGAAAGTAGTACGAGGGGGATCGATTGCACGGGGCAGGCTGTGTACGCGGGTATGAATGGGGCTTCCCTGCGATCGCGTAGTCAGGCCGCAACGGCAACGAGAATCGGTAACGGTAGAAAAAGAACGGTAGGAAAAAAATGGCAGTAGCCGCATGTACACGCGGGCCGGGTTATTGCGAGTTCCCCTGCCCTATTGTGAACACCATATACGCGTATCCCTTTTACCTGCATGCGGTTCCTCGCATCCAGGATGAGTCGCGTACGAGATCGCGGTCTTCCTCTCGATACGCCTTGATGTGGCCGTTGCGGCGTGACACGAGAGTACACTCGATGTCCGCCAAGCCCTTCACGCGGATCTCTTCCACCCTCGCGCATCGTTCGGTTCGATCCTTCTGGCAAGCCGCAACATCGCGCCGACCGCCACCGCAAAGCCCGTACCCGGTTCCCTCTGGTCACGCGATTTGTCCATTTATTCAGCTTTTTTTCACAGTCGAGACGCTCGTCGGACGCGAATTTGTGCGAAGGGAACATCTAGGGGACTGATGATGATTCGGCGCTGATCGCTTTCTGGCCCAAATGCCACGGTTGATTTGATGGAAGCTGCTCTTTGATAGAGGGCTTCATCAGGTCGCTGTCTTATGATTGGAAAGTGGAGAATGGGATGACTGTCCAGGCTGGATGTAACAAATGCCCCGGGCGAAAGGTAGTGCAGTGGAAGTCAGGGCAATCGTAATATTGAGGACGATCATGATACGATGGTCTTGCTAAACTAGCCATGGACAATGGCTAGTTTTGGTCTACCATCTGTTGTCATAGGCAGTTTAGCTTTACTTCAATTTTTTGGGTAACAGATGAAAGTAACTAGAACTCATTAGCAGAGCCATCTCAATATGGAGGAAATCACGTTATGATTGGTCAACGGACAATAGCCAGATTTACTCTACCACTTTTCATGATAAGCGTTTGTTTGGGGTTGCTTGAATATGCCTGGGTAAAAGATACTAAAATGGAAGGGTCTGGGTAAAATACTAAAGTTGAAGTAACTGGAACTCATTGGTGGGGCCATCCCAATATGGAGGACAATCATGTCATGATTGCCATGCCAATGGACAATGGCTGCTTTAACTCTACCACTTTTCATCATAGGCATTTGTACACGGTTGTATGAATTGGTCTTGATAAAGGAAAGTGCAGTGGAGGCAACTGAAGTTCGCAGACACGGCAATTACAACATAGAGAACAACCATATTATCGTTGTCCTGCCAATGGACATTTGCTACTTTTATTGTACCACTTTTGTTCATAGGCATCATAGGATTTGTCTGGGTAAAATATAGTGCAGTGGAAGTACTCAGGGCTCATAGACAAAGCAATCGCAATATGGCGAACTCTCGGATAAATGATTCCAGACGCGCGAAGCTTTCAGCTTCCAAAACCCAAACAGATCACAGAGTTCATTTTGATTTTGCACTCACCTTCATCCTGCATTTACACCGGCGTGCATCGAACAAAAATAGCGCAATCTTCCAATTGACGTTTTTTTTCCATCAGTAAAAACCAGACTCTCGTGTGTCAAATCACGAAAATGTACTTTTCAGGATGTGCGAGAGGCAAATGCCTCTCTTCCCGCGGACACGTTAAAGGGAGTTAATGAAATGCAAATGTTGGCGAATACTCTCGGGAGAACCGCGATATAGACAGAGCGAGCTGGAGAAAGCGAGACGAAGTGCAACGTTTTTTTTTATTGTACACAAACGCGCAAAAAGTAGAAAATAAATGTGCAAACAAAAACGAGAGGTTGACAGCGAATTAAATGGTCGGGACGATGGTGAGGGAAGCGCGGCTGCGGGAAAATTGAAGCGACAGCAAGGATGAGCAGATTAATTGGTTGCCGGGGCCCGGAAATACAGCGCGGTCGGTGACCGGTAAACTTCGGATTTTCGAACCGGATACGCCCCCCCCCCCTACACACACACACACACACACACACACACACACACACACACACACACACACACACACACACACACACACACACACATCCATAGGATTACAGGCTTTGGAAAATATTTATTAAATCGAATCGGGTCTGTTGGTCGACCTGTTAATCTTTATTTGTCCATTGTCTGTGCGATTTAATTGCAAATATCAATATGTTTTATTTGCAGCGCTTCTCCTTTTCCCTTCCATCGTTCTATCCTACCCTGTGGTATTTTGACAACTCGCTCACGAGCTTCCCAATCGTTTATGGTAACTCGGAGCCTTCCCGCCAGCCTATCACGCCCCCGACGAGTTTCCCGATACTTTGCTTCCAGACCCAATAAAAAATCGTCGCATTTATCTCGCCTTTCGATGCCTCCCACGCTGGTTAGTGGCGAGCCAATTTTTGCTATCGGCGAAACGAAAAAAGTGCCGCAAAGAAATTATAAAATATAAGCTTTACTAAATTCGTAATTGGGTGACGTTTTCACTTCCGCGTAATATCGATATCGTTTTTGAGGTCGCCGTTTTAAGGATGCGAAAATTGGTTGTTTTTTTTTATCAAACTCAAACAAGATGTAGTTCAGGTAGTACGCGTGTTCAGGTGTTCTTGAGGGGAAAAAAGGGAAACAGCACACGCACATTCTAGTCCATTTGCTTACGCTATCGATAAATCAATTATCCGGCTGTCGGAAGCGAGATATTAAAGGTTCCTTTTTATTGGCCCGGTCGGTTAATTCGTTCCCGTGGTACCGCAAGAGTTCGCGCGCTCCTTGGAGTTTTGTCCCGCGCGCCCTGGTATTATTCACGAGGAGTGACAGTAACGAGCGTGTTTAATTTCGCCCGAGCGGTGGGCACGCTCGCGCGCCCCACACACGTGCAATTTCTCTGACGGTAAGAGCTGCACGCGAGCGCGAACGGGAGAAGCCAGAAAGAGGCGAATATTGCGAGGCTACCGAAGTTTCAACAGACTCGAGACTATGCTAACCGGTCGATCTTTCGCGTATCCGACGAAACAATTATAATTCGAGGGCGACGTGTGGAAAGAGATAGACAGGAAGAGAGAGAGAGAGAGAGAGAGAGAGAGAGAGAGAGAGAGAGAGAGGGAGGGAGAGAGAGATTGATTGATACTATTTATTATGTCCCTGTAAAACTCTCGGGAAAATATAAAGTTACAGATGAAATATGAAAAACGTAGTAACAAGAGTTTAGAGAAATAAAAGATTGATATAAAACAAAAAATAAAGAAAAATAAAATAAAAAAGAATTCGATATGGAACAAAAATGAAGAGGAATTCAAGAAATAAAGATTCGATGTAAAAACAAAAATAAACATTCAGAGAAAATGAGATAACATGCGATAAGATGAAAAAAAAATGTTATAGAAATAAAAATATAAAAAAAAAAAACGAAATGAAACAGCAAATTTGAATACAAAATAAAACTTGATATAAACAAAAATTTAATTATAAACAAAACTTTAACTTAATAAACTTGACAAGATAAGATGCGAAAAATATATTTAAAAAAATTTAAACAAGCTTTTATTTAATGTATTAAGAAGTAGAAAATAATGTTTTTACCTAGTCACCTATATGTGACTATAAAAAAAGCTTGGGGCGCCTAACGTTTCAGATTTTTAATAAATTTGATCAATTCAGTTTCATTAACCGTATTTCATTTGGCACAATAGTAATTAGAGAAATTATTATCACACGTTTATACACAGTTTCTGCATTTTTACTTAAGAAATCCAAAGTTGTTTTACAGATTTATGTAAATTAAAGATTATGTGCCTAAATTTTGAGCGCCTCACGTTTTTATTTAGTCATATATAGATAATTTGTTTAAAAAGAAAAATATCCTCTACTTTTTAGTACATCAAATAAAAGCTTGTTAAAAAAATGTACATATGAATTATTTTCTACTTTTTAGTTTTTAATTGATTTTACTAGAGGGCTGAAATTTTTGCAAAGAGGGATTAATCCTTCCAAACGAATCGGTGTTAGGATTGGTTGATTGTCAACAGAAAACCTGGAGAACTGTGATAGGTGGCATCTATCATAGATGTTGGCTCATCATCTATTGGACCTTATCTTTTAACGTATTTTACCTATTGGACCCTTTTAACGATTGTGCGATCCGTGAGCACTTCGAGCCAATTCATATTTTCTAATGCACTTTCCATGTAGTCTAGCTCTATTCAATGTTTCTAATTCTGTTCATTTCTGCTAACGCTTCATTATTGCAAGGTCTTTTTCCCGTTAGCTTTTGGTAGTGCAATTTTTTTCAAAATTGCAAAATTTCAGAGCTTTAAGCAGTCGGGAAGTGGGTGAAATATCGATTTTCCCTTTTGCATCTCACAGAAAGTCAAGTTAAATAAAAGCTTGTAAAATTAAAACATTAACATAGGGAGAAAGGAGCAATGATTCGATAAAAACCAAAAATGACCATGCAGCTAAGATAATGACATAAGATCCGATAAAATAAAAACAAAAATTATATAAATAAATAAAACGAAAAAACTAAATAAAACCGCAACGCGAAATACGAAGTAAAACTCGATATAAACAAAAATATAATTATAAAGCGAACTTTAACTTGATAAACTTGACAAAATACGATACGAGGAAAATAATATTATCAAAATTGAAAACATTAACATAGATAGAGAGAGTAAAGAAGCGTCTGACTGAACTAGAGAGAGAGAGAGAGAGAGAGAGAGAGAGAGAGAGAGAGAGAGAGAGAGAGAGAGAGAGAGAGAGAGAGAGAGAGAGAGAGAGAGAAAGAAGCCATGAATCGAAAAAACCAAAAATGAATTGAAATCAACGAAATAAGAATCCGATATAAAAACAAAAATAAAAAATATAAGATGCGATACCATACGAAATGAAATATAATAACAGAAATGAAGATATTGAAAAAAACGAAATGAAACAGAAAATTTGAAAACAAAGTGAACCTCGATATAAACAAAGATAAATTTGTAAACCGAAGATTAAGTTACTAAATTTAACAAAATAAGACGCGTGGAAAAGAATAGTAAAAAAAATGAAAATGGTGCCAGAAATATTAACTTTTAATATTTAATAAATTCAATATTTTAATATTAAAATTGTAAATGATATTAAAATTATAATATAACACAATTATTCTAATATTAAATCTTGTTATTTTTTATTTTAATAGTTAATATGTAATTGAATAGTTAATATTGTAGTATCAATCAAATATAAGTGGGGATGAGTATCAGAATTGGGAGGGGAATGTAATAAGAGGGAAGAACCCGTACAGTGGAATCTACAATAAATAATAATAATGAATATTATTTAGATATTGAAATATGAACAAAAATAGAGAGAGATAGACGGACGGACAAGAAAAAAGCGTGATAAAAAAAGAAAAAGAAAACCGCGGCCGAGCAAAGAGAATCGAGTATGGCCATTTAAATGACTGTCGTCTGGGACAGTCGGGAGTCTGCGTGGAAAATCCAGGAGCAACGCCACGTGAGAGCTTATTTTAACTCGGACGATTTGCGCCGGTATTCGCGTGTCGCATACCGGCTTACTTAAGGGGTTGACGTATGGACGCGAGTTTGAGACACTTTTTTTCCGCTTACATTTGTTTTTCTTACGAATTTATTCGTTTGCATTTATTTATGTACAAGTAGCAGAGGAGTCTCGCTTAACGGGGCATTGTTTCAGTATCGGAGTATACGTATGCAATCACTAATCAGGTACGCGTGACTATCCTGAGGTGAGCGGAGAGTCGACGGTACCGGTTCACGGCGCGGCGAGTCCTCGACTCCCGCCCAGCCCGTGCCACGCTGCTACCACGGGAGATCAGCCGCAAGGAGTAAGGAGGAAATATGGGTGATCGAGAGAGAAAGGGAAAAAGAGGACAAGAGGACGACTGAACACCAGGATTCTCGAACTAACTCGTATTATATAATATAACATATAATATTTAGCCCACACATAAATATTACTATATATATGTATATATGTCAAAAAAGTGATATTTTTTTTTATTTTGCCTATAGCAAAAAAATGTCAGTGCGAGGTAAAATTGAAAAAATTAAAAAGTAAGGCCTAAAGGTCAATTTTGAAACGTGGTGGAGGACGACTGAACACCAGGATTCTCGAACTAACTCCTATTATATTATATAATATAATATATAATATTTAGCCCACACATAAATATTACTATATACATTTATATATATCAAAAAAGTGATATATATTTATATATGCCAAAAAAATTGATTTTCTTGACATTTTGTTTATAGCAAAAAACCCAGAGTATGGTAGAATAAAAAAGCAAGGCCTAAAGGTCAATTTTAAAACGTGGTGGCATCATTTCCTTTCCTCGAAATGATGTTTTCTGATGTCTCAAGCAAACAGGACAGGTACGAAATGTGCTCAAGAGTCACCGATGGTCAATTGTTACAATAAACAAAAAATTGTATAGTCAACAATTAATATAATACTAAAAACTATTTTTAACCGTATTGAATGACTTCGACACAAAATTATTTTTATCGGCCGGTATCAGTTCAATACAAACTGAACTGAAAAATAAAAAAAAAACAAAGTAAAACGAAACAAAAAAAGGTATTCAATGCTGAATAAAGTTGCCCTATCCTTATTCTCTTACGAACTTCGCGTCTAAATCTTTTTCCAAAAAAATTCCGTCGACATGTGTACATATACATAAATATAAATTTACATACAACACCAATATTTCGAAAAAATCCCTAAAGCAGTGAAACCGACTATATTTATCGTTTTTTTTCTCGTCCTACCGTATCTTCTGGATCGCGGTTAACGCAGCTTGGTAAATGATTCTCGCGGTTGCGTGTTATTTTTACACGGGGAATAGATGGGAATAAGAACACGTTACGGGGACACCCTTCGTTTCGCAGTGTTATTGGCTGTGTACACGCGTAAATTGGCGAGGTCGTCGAATAACACGAGTATACACACACACACACACACACACACATATATATATATATATATATATATATATGCATGCATACATACATACACATGATTATATATATATATATATACGTGGTTGGACGCGAGCACGCGCGTATTATCCCTCGAGGTATATAGTCGTTTGAATATTTAGCACCCGGTCCACATTCGCACCAACCCAAACGTATATTATCCCGCACGGGGATAGTAAAATTGTGGATGGAGGAGAGCGCGCACGGGTGCGAGAAATCCGCAATGTCACAGACTTTTAGCTTGCCCCGTTGGCGCTGTAATTGCTCCAGCTGCAAGAGAGAGAGAGAGAGAGAGAATAAGAATTCGTGCGGTTAACATGGGTTTATATATATATATGTAACTGAATAAATATATGTATATGTGCGTGTGTGTGTGTGTGTGTGTGTATATATATATATATATATATACATTTTTATATGCGAGATTCAAGCAAAACCGGGCCTCCCAGTACAATTTATACCTGGCTGCAATGATAAACCGTGAGGGTACACCCGGTTTCACCTGAACTTCTTGCTGTATGAACGACTCGCGTATCTTCCTCGTCTTACTCGCCCCACCCCACCCGATCCGCCGCTCTCTCTCTCTCTCTCTCTCTCTCTCTCTCTCTCTCTCTCTCTCTCTTTCTCTCTTGGTCCTCTTCTTTCCCTGCCTTTCTTTCTTCGGCTTCGGAAACCAGATGGACGAAAAGGTGGAGAAGGCAAGACGGAGAAAACAAGTTTATACCTTTGGAGAAAAAAAAAAATCCGACCGAGGTCTCTCTCTGTCTCGCTCGCTCGTGTATAAATTTCAAATCGTCCCGTTCGCAGCTACCGATTCTAATTAAAATTTCGATATTATACGAGTAAAACGCTGCGTGAAAACGCCCCGGGGGGGAGGGGAGGAAGAGCGATCGAGGCGAGGCTGGAACAGAATTTGTGTTCCTTCGTCAATTCGCTTTGTTGCGAGCACGCGAATAAATTTCGTGCAGAACTTGCAGTCGGTTGGTGCTTTGAGATAATTTTGTATTTCTACATCTAGACATCGGCACGTTTCGTACAGGTGTGAGTACTTCTATGTATGCTTGGGAGAGGGGGGGGATTAATAATGAGGAGTATTCGGATGAGTAGCCGTACTCATTATCTTGCTCTTCTATCCGATAAAGTTTTGAGTCGCAGGGGGTGTATCTGGAAATCGCGATAAGGTGTACCTACGTTGGCCATCTTTACTTTTCCTCTCGTACTCCTGCCCAATACGTATAAATATTAATAAAATATAAATATTATATATATGTGTATATATATATATATATGAACAGGAATATAAATATACGTAGGGGAGACCGGGGCAAAATGGTATAGCGGGGCATAATGGGACCGGGGCAAAATGGGACAGTGGAATTTTTGACTTTACAACAACAGTTCGTGCTCGGCTCGTCAGGATTCGTTGAATCTAATAAATTTAAGTACTTCAACATTCAAAAAAATACTAATTTTTCATTTGTTATTAAAGTTTGTTAAACAATTACTTTTGATTCTGCGGTCAGAACTGTACCAAACTTGACGTAAATTGTTATTTGAGCGTTCTTATTCGATTGGTACAATTTCTTTGTCGTTATTAATTATTTAAATAATCAAGTAATTTTTATAATCTGACGCGATTGATGAAAATCTAACTCTTGTCAATTTTTACGTAAATTGTTTTATGAAACTAGAACCGCCGCTCCCCATGAAATCGACGGATATGTGTCGACAAATATATCGGTCAGTCCGTATTATCTGCGTATATGTGGACTGAAACGAACCACAAGCACCATTTAGATTAGATTATGTTTCAACAGCTCTTTCATAGAGCCGAAGCATGAATTTTCCTGTCATCCCATTTTGCCCCAAATTCAGCGGGCTGCGACACTTCATTTTTGTGTGTCCCATTTTGCCCCAATTTGATATTCCATTCCTCTCTGTCCCATTTTGCCCCTATCCCATTTTGCCCCAAATCAAGCACCAAGAAACTTCATTTTTTTGCTATCCCATTATGCCCCGATCCCATTATGCCCCAGTGCCGTTTTGCCCCGGTACCGTTTTGCCCCGCTATACCATTTTGCCCCGGTCTCCCCTATATCTGGGCGAAGTGGCTCCTATTTCACGTAATTTTCATAAATTAAAGTCCCCTATCAGAAAAGCCAGCACGCAGGCAAACTCGATGCTCGTAACTCCGAGCATTACAATAATAAAGAGTGTTCTTTGCTTCTGCTTTCCGCCGGGGCATACCCCGGCCTGGTTGAACGTGCGGGGCCTCATCGCGAGGAGAGTGTCCGTTGTATGTATGGGTGAGAAGTCGAAACGTATTTCCATAATCCGCGGCCTCTCCTCGGATGCGTCTTACGTACCGGGGACGGACTGACCGCGCAATGAAAACTCCGGGTTTACGCGTTCTTGCCAATATACTTTTTGAGCCTAGCTCTCCTTCGTGCTCTCCTTCGCTGGACGATGAGGCGCCCCACTTGTCGCGCTTTTGATCTCTCTGTCTCTGGCTCTCCGTTTCGTTAGGCAGTTCATCCCTTTTTTGGCTCAAACGCCCGAGTACTTGTCCCGAGGATTATCAGGTACGCAAAACTACCCCAGAGAAAGAGAACATGTTAGGGGCATTGTCCGTCAACCCCTTCGACCTCCGAAACCTTCTTGGAGATCAAACGAAGCTGAACGAACCCAATGAATCCCTTCCAGGAGATTCAAGGGGCCTGAGAATGTCTGCCAATCCGCCGAAAACGCCTTTTAGAATCTCCATGCGAATCCTCTCATCCAGGGATCAATCAAAACCAAAGAGATCCAAAGAAACCACTTCTAGGGGATTTCCGAAGGGCTGAACGTGACAATATTTGCCAATCTACCAAAAATGGCATTTAGGATGTCAATGAGAATCCTCTTGTTCGGAGATCAATCAAAATCAAACGTACCCAAATAATCCCCTCCTAGGAAATTTCCAAAACGCTGAACATGACAATCTTTGCCCATCCGCCAAAAGAGCGGTTTAGGATATCCATGAGAATTCTCTAATTCGAATCAAAATCAAACAGACCCAAATAATCCCCTTCGAGGAGATTTCCAAAAAGCTGAACATGACAATCTTTGCCAAACCACCAAAAACGCCTTTTAGGATGTCCATGAAAACCCTCTTATTCGGAGATCAATCAAAACCAGACGGACCCAAGTAATTCCCTTCTAGGAGACTCATAAGGGGCTGAACATGACAATCTTTGCCAATCCGCCAAAAATGCCCTTTAGAATGTTCATGAGAATCCCCTTATCGGAGATCAATCAAAATCAAATGGACCCAAATAATCCCTTTCTAGGAGATTTCCAAAAGGCTGAACATAGCAATTTTTCCTAAGCCGCCAAAAATGCCTTTTAGAATGTTCATGAGAATCCTCTTATTCGGAGATCAATCAAAACCAAACAGTCTCAAATAATCCCCTTCTAGGCGATTTCCATCGGACTGAACATGACAATCGTTGCCAATCCGCCAAAAACACCTTTTCCAATGTTCAAAAGAATCTCCCCATCCGGGGATAATTTCTCATCGATGATATGGAACTTCGGACACATTGGTTGGGCACAGCTGCAGTGGCAATTGCAACTGGACAAAGTGGCGTCTCGAAGGGCGAAATAAACTGCACTTCGGATCGCATTAAATCCAAGTGGTCGAAATTTACGAGCCGGTCCAAGTTTGCACGAGCTCTCTTCTCGATGTATAAGGTCGTGGATCATCCGTGGCTGTTCGTGTCAGAACTCTCATTCTGCCCACTCGGTTCCTGGCCGTGGATGGCGCTGTTGTTGCTGCCGTTTTGGCCTCGCCGGCACGCTTGACATTAATTAATTTTGACGAAAGCCCACCCGAACCTGTATCTCGATGCATCGACCTCCGGCACGCAGTCCTGTCCGGCCCTAACCCTCCGCTGGCTATATGTCTGTGCATACAGGTATTTGGTGCCGTGGAGACTCCGGCCGAGGGGAGAGAAATTTTGCGTCGAGCAGAATTGGCAAACCGTCCTACCTCCAACACGCGCTTATCCTGAGCTTTTTCTCTCTCTCAATTATTTTTTGATTCTTTTAAATTCTTCCGTTCACTCGCCCGGGCCTCGCCGAAAGATATTCCGGCCGGGTTCACTCGCTCGCCACACCGCGACGTCTTGCGAATTTACGGCGGCTTTCAATTTGGAAAAGAGCGAGAGAGAGAGAGGAGCCCTTCCGTCCCTCTGACACGCCCGCCTCTCGAACGGACAAACCGCCAGCTCTGTCCTCCATTCTGGCACTCTTCGAGTACTAATCATTTTCACGTGGGGAGCCCCGAGAGGCTAGCAACTTCTTTTCGTTGTTTCGTCCCTTTTCCTTCCAGGTATAACATAATTGAAGATGAAATAATATACAGCTGCTGAAACACTTTAATAATCTTCGATGTGGAGAGAGATAGGTAAGAGAGAGAGTGAGAGCGAGAGAGGATAGTCCGGCGATTCATTTGGAGTGTTAATCGACGCGTTCCCTTACGACCACCTCATAAAGGAAAGGTGAGTTTCGGCATTCTCTCGTCCATCTTTTCCATTCCTCTCTCTCTCTCTCTCTCTCTCTTTCTCTCCTGCAAAGGGCCTCGTTAGACCATACCCTTCGATGGGCTCCGATCGCTCGGCGCATCTCTCCCGCCACTGTGGCACAAGATGCAGCAGTCTCGTACACGCCAGACCATATTGAAATCAATGGGCAGAAGGAAGGCTCAAAGAGGAAGGAGGAGAGATGGCGAGTCGGAGAGGAAGGAAAAGGAAACAAAATATATGGACGGTGAAAGAGAGAGCAAGGAGACAAGGACGGAGTACCTCAGGGCAGAACGTTCGGAAGTCCCTCTTTCTCTCTCGTCCCGAATACCCCGGCTCGTATTAGCAGTAACTCAGAATTATTAGCTTATAGTCTCGCAGCTCGAGCACACGTATACGCAGAGTCAAGACCACGTACGTGCACGTGTTGAACGCAGGCCTGCCTCACTTTTTGTTTATTGCCTCACGAATCCTCTTTTTCTCCCTCGTTGCACACGTCCCAGGAGAGCCCAACCCGTTGTAAATGCAAGGCCTTACCGGTAGGCTGTCAAAATCCTAAAACGTCATACTCCAGAAGTGACATACTTCCAGTCACAACTCAGATCGAGGGCTAAAGACAGTACATGCTGTTTGTAAGCAGTCTTCAAAAGGATCCGTTGATTCCGACAGATGAGATGCCAAACAAATCCAGCCAATGTCAAACAAAAGGATCCATTGATTCTGCTAGATGAGATGCCAAACCCAAATAAGCCCAAAACGGTCCACCGATGCAGTCAAACGAGATGCCAAACGAACCGAAGCATACTAAAAGGCATTCATTGATTTCGCCAGATGAGATGTCCCCAAGGTGCTCAATGGGAAATCTCCTATAGCAGAAGGAATCTCATCCATACCCATTAGTAGCCATCTTGCAACATCGCAGGCATTCCAAGAGCTACGACCCGTGTTACTTCCGGCCCCGGACCTGCCCCCACGCAATTACGGCATCGTTCTCAAAAGTATTCCAGTAATTACTTGGCATCAAGACTCCCGCCACGCCTCCCGATGGAGTACATGTGAATTTGAAGTTTGCTGTTTACACATGTTCAACGGGGATCCAGTAGAGAAGGAGGGCACTCGCGGAGCTGCTGAGGGCTGCCTTGATCGGTGCAACGTTGCTCTTCTCGGTCTCGTGCACCGAGGGTATCCGAGAAATGGCTGAAGGCAAAGAAGACTCCGCTGGCATTTACGTGACGGTATGCACCGAGGCATCGGATACGTACGCTGCTCACTGAACCTTCGCTTCTCTTCTTCATCCACTTCTTCCTCTGCGTTTGTCTCCTCCCCGCCCGACTGTCTCTTTTCGGACTAGCCTACAAGCAAAGCTACGTATGCACATGCCGACTGACCATCGTTTTTCCTCTCCGCCTCATTTCCGAACCCTCCCATTCCTCACTCGCGTACATCAGCAGCTGGAATCCATCTGTCGGTTGTCTTACTTGGCCCTCTTTGTACGTTTCCTCGGCATTTTGCTCAGCTTGCAATTGGCTATCAAATTTGCAATCGGCTATCAGCTGAATCAGCGTACATCCAAAACGGAATCGGATACCGCCTCGTGACCGATGAGCCGTCGATGGGGCGAATTCCCCGTGGTCTTTGGACACCAAAGCGACTAACGTCGATTGTCAGGCGATAGATGAACAGTTCCATAGAAACGTGTCGGGACTTATCGCGGAATCTTTCCGTCCAGATACTTCGTCGTCGTCAATCAGGAGTAACGGATCCGTTGGCGTTGAAGTGTCAGGAAGAGAATGCACGCGTTTCAGCCACAAAGCGTCCGGATAATGTGGGTTTGTGTGTCACGTATGAGCCGCAAGCTAAATAAAATATGAGCGGAACAGTATCGATGAGATATGGCGGGTCTGCCGATCTCGCGCGACAGAATCGTCCTGGTGGTCCCACGCGTTCAACGTCAGCATGCACGCACACACGTGTTTGCCCAGCTCGCATACAACTTACCGCACGGTAACGCTGCATTACAATCTCGCTTTCACTTTTGTCCGCCCACCGCAACTAGTGGGTGCAGATGCGGTGTCGAAATCTCACTCTGACGGAACGTGGACGCGGCAATGGCCACGCGCACACTAGTTGCGCCTTGCTGCTTTAATTCTGTCGTGTCCAATGAGTGAAGTCAGCGTGGCAAATGAGCCAAATATGTCATCAAGAATCAGGCAGCAATTGGGACAATGAGGTTGTCCAAAAGATGTCAAAATGGGCAGCTGTGGAGTCTTGACCCAACAGATCCGTTGATTCTGAATCAACGTTTGGCATCCGCCTCGAGTTGTCCAATATAGGCAGCCTACGAAGATTAGCTCCAACAGTTGGCGAATGATCTTCTGACCTCGCCGCTGGCAGAATGTTTCGCGAGCCTCGAAAAACTCGAAGTTTAAGGAGTCCGCGGCACACGGGAGAGACCTCTGAAAGAGCGAGGCACGGCAATGGGAGATTATAAAGCGAGTGACTCGTGCGAGGAGCATGAATCAGGATTAGTCTCATCTTTGGACAGTCCACGGTGATTTAAGGCACGCGACTGTCTCTCGCCCCATAGCAGGAGAGAGAGAGAGAGAAAGAGAGAGGGGAATCTCGCAGAAACCAGTAACCCAAGAAAAGATGTTTACGAAGTAAAAAGGCATTACAAGGCACATCTTTCGAGGCAGTATATTGGAGGTTTAAAGAAAAGAAAGAAATGTGCCTTCTTATCAAAACAAGCCTCGTGTGTCCGGCGTTTTATTTATTGGATATTGGAATTCCACGATCGAGAAGAATCGTACCTCCAAGCTGATAATACCATCTTGGATACCGGCTATCATAGTTTATCAAGCAACACACCTGGCAGACTCGATCAATTGATCACCGCGATCTTGGCTCGGAAATCTTCCATCCTATCAGGTTCGTTAGCCTTACCGTCGTGTTTTATACTTCAGGGAACTCGTCAACGGGATTTTGCAGAGTGCCGAGAGAGGTGTGACAGTGGGAAGCGACTCGGGCCGGGCGGGGGGAGAGAATCGAGTCACAAGTGTATGAAAGATGCAATAGCAGATGGAGAGTAGATACGAGATGAAACATCAGGATGTTACTACACGGAATCGGCCCTAAGTTCATTAATTTCACGAGGCTTTTTCAGTGCTCGAGCGCTCGTGACCATTTCGACAATGGAGGATTAAAATTACGGGCCATCGCTGTGCCTCCTTGCCCCCCCCCCCCCCTCCCTGGCCCGTCGCTACTTATTCACTCGCTCTGCCACGCTCTCTCTTTCTTTCTCTCCCTCCTTCCGTTCACTTTGCGCCCTTTCTCATTTCTCGTTCCATCTTCGCCAACAAGAGCGTAAACGTCGAATTACAATTAGCGATGAAGTGGCTCACAACCTGCCGGTTCGCAATCAAGGTTTAAGGACCGTAGTTTAGTACTTTTTGAAGCAGAGCTCTAAGCTCTCTCACTTTCCGCAGTTCCGTTATATATATATATATATATATATATATAACGGAACTATATATATATATATATATATATATATATATATATATATATAGTTTTCGAGCTGCGAAAATTCATCCGCGCGGCTTCACTCATTTGCTGAAAATCAGCAGCACCGGAATCCTTATAAACTTTAACGGATAGTGAACACATTTCCGCACATTGAGGTTCTGCATGAAGTGAAATTGAAAAAAGAAAAGTTTTTTATTTCACAAATTTATGGTCTAGGGTCTTTTCTTTAAGGCCTTAGGCCACAGTAGCGGGTATAAAATCAAGTGCGAATTTGACCATTTTTGTCGTATGAAAAAGTGATTCACTCATAAAATTAATTACACATGTATTTAATATGAATATCAGGCTGTTAAAAAAATATATATTTTTTTTGTCGATGTACAAAATGGCCTACTACTGTTTTCTTTTGTTATCTTTTTTTAGGCCCTCCGCGACGTGACATTTAGCATCCACGATTTTTTATTTAGAACAAAAAACAAAAATGCTCGTCAATCTACATTAGAATACCTAGAGAAGTACCTACGGATTTTAAAAAATATTGTTTTTTTCAAAAGTTGTAGGTATTTGAACTTAAGAAATCAATTTTCAGTGAAAAATTTTGTTATAACTGCTCATAAACCGCTCATAAAATGAAAAGTTTTCGATTAATCAGAAATTCCGTACGTACTTCTCTGCGAAATGCAATTAGGAACATAACTTTTAAATTTGAAGTAAATCGAGTGAAAATTGTTGAAGTTATTTGTTACGCCAATTGGAAAAAAGCTGTTTCGAGAAGTTTCGAGTAGTCGGCCATTTTGTACATCGAAAAAAAAATAGCTGCTTGATGTTCATACCAAATATATGTGTAATTAATTTTATGAGTGAATCACTTTTTCATACGATTTTTTTTTAATTCGCACATGATTTTATACCCGTTACTGTGGCCTAAGGTCTTAATCTGCAACAAGGATTTTGTAAAAATTCTAAAAATTAACCGAGTTATGACGGTTTTCGTGGAGGGTCAAACGCCCACTGCGTTAAGGAGTTACCCCCACTTGCGATTTTGAAAACATCGATTTTTTTTATTGCATTTTTTTGAAGTATAAGTATCCGGACCCATACAGAAGTATGGGCCCGGAATAGATGACTCTATGTAAGTTTACAAAAAAAAATATTTTCTTCGTGTAAACTGAAAGTGAAACTTTAAACGCGTTTTTCTCAAAATGGCATTTCTGAAGTCGGTGCCCAAGATTACTCGAACACTAATGAACCGATCTTCTTGAAATTTTGCAGGCTTATTTAATACATAAAAATGTAGTCTTTAATCGTTCGATTTTTTTTTCGAAAAAAAATGGCCGTTTTATAGCCAAAAAACGGCCGTTTTTTTTCGTTAAAATCGAACCATTAACTTTGACCGTCCGCCATTTTGTGAAAAATGAATATTTTTTAAAATCCTTCGATTAAAGACTAGTTTATACTTATATTTGACTAAATCCATCCGCATTTTTTTTTCAAATGATCCACTTCGCCGTAATGTTGGTCACCGCAAACCGTGTATATAAAAACATTATTTCATTGACGGCCATTTGCCACTAAACAATGTAATATTTTTCTATAAAAAAAATACTGAAAGTTCTTCAAGATGTGCTCTTTAAGATGGTATATTGATCGATTAAAAAAGTTTTGTAGTTTTCTTTAAAAAATTCATGAAAAAGGCCTTTTTTGCGCTACAAGTGGGGGTAACCGCCTTAAGCTGCGGCCCCAAGCTGCGATTCACCCTTTTTCACGTCCGATTCATATCAAATTCGGACAGAGCATGGTTAATAACATTTCATTTAGTGTGACCGCAGGATTCTTCGAAATGTTCATCCATTTGTTGATAACAAATTATTAAGGGAGGGCTTCAACGTGACGGATCGAAAAAGGGTAGTTTTTTCGATCTTTTTATGTCTGGTAGATTATTTATTTGAGATTTGGAAGAAGATATGTTAATAAGTATACATAGAACTTATTTCTTATACATTTTTATTTGAATAAATTAAAAGTTTACAATGATATTGAGCGTCTGTATAAAACATATGATCTAACGGCTGGATCGATAACTTGATACTGATTGGTCTGAAAAACGAAAGTAAAAAAGTTTTATTATTTATCTATCTAAATGTATTCCTCGTTTTACGTAGCTGGTTTTCGATTTTTTTTTGCAAAATCGCGGGTGTTAAAAAAAGTGTAATTTTGGCGAAATTTTTACTTTTCGTTCAGGGACTTGAAAATTCTAAATTTCGAGAAAAAAAGATAGTCACATACAACCGTAGCAACTGCAATTTCTGAAAGATTGTTTTTTTTTATTAGAAAATCGAACAATTATAGCTCGATTTATCATACTGGCCTGGTTGAGAATAGTTCTTACGAGAAAAAACGCGATTGAAAGTTTTAGCATACGTCAATCGTTGCGCTACCTGCTCTCACTAAATCGTCTGTAGCTTGGTCTATTTTCAATATTTTGACTTCAAATTTTTCCACGCACTCTTGAGTATGTAGATTTTGAGAAAATGTAAAAAAAAAATCGCTTTGCCTGACCCGTCACAGTGGCGTCCCGGCTTAAAGTTGTTTTTTTTAGTAGAAAATCGAACTTTCTTCCTACGGCTTGCCAATTTCGTAATTGTCCAAATTAAAAAAAAAGTAACCGGGCAAGCGAAACTTTATTATTATACAAGAAATAAATGTTTTATTTTTCCTTCCAGATGACCCTAGTAGCCAGAACCACGTACACCGATTGGCCATGCACCAATGGCGTTACTTTGTTTAAGGCGTTATACGCAGTTGCAAGGCCAAAAAAGTCGTTTTTTTCACGAATTTTTTCTAAAAAAGGATTTTATCTGGGCAAAACGAAAAGTATTAGGCAGTGTAGTGGCATCTTTTAGCTTTAGATTGGCATTCTTTATTTTTTAAAATATTCATTTACATTGCTCCTATAGGAAGTCTCCTGGAGGTCCCCGAAAAAAAAGTGTCCGGCGGTGAGCAAAGTATCTCCGGTTAGGATTATCTAAAATGAAAAAACCAAAAAGATTCTTTTAGGGGATAGATGAATCCAGGTGTTGATCTGAGGAATAGTCGAAATTTAAATTTTTGACAAAATGGTGGCTCCGGAAAGAAACAATTTCGATTTTCGACCAATTTTTTTCGTTGCATCGTTGAAAAAAAAATAGAAATAATCATCGGAAATCTTATTCCTTGGATCAATACCTGAAGAATACATCTGACAAGGTTGTGTTAAAATTGCAGACCGATCGGTTGAGCCGTTGTTGAAAAATCGTGCTCACCGACTTTGAAAATACCGCTTTGAGAAAAAATGGGTTTAAAGTTTCTCGGACGCTCGGAGACGCGCCCCGAGCGTCCTTACAAATATGTGTGTATTTCCGAGAATATTCGCTGGATCGATTTGAAATTTTCAGGGAATATACTCACATATTTGTACATTCTGAAAATGCAAAAAAAAATCGATTTTTTTTTTAATTTCTAACTGCGTATAACACGTTAAATAACATTAACTGCATTGTTTATCGATATTCTTCAACACAAAAAAAGCTCAAGGTGTGCATCCCAATACTCTGATCACAATTTTTTTTTTTTAAATCGACCCTGACCCCGAGCTTCCGACCATCCGTTGACCGAAACATTTTTTTTCTAGTACATATGCAAGCCATCGCATTATCGAAATCTCGAGTATCCTTGTGACTTGGCCTTGTCACATGGCCCTCGAGTTAGTATCCCCGACCGCGGCAATTCCTCAGGAGTCATCATCCCCGGCTCGTTACGACCAAACAAGAAGAACACAGTCCCACCTATCTGGCTCAAAATGGCCTCAAAGGTCCTCGAGGACGCGCCGTCTTGCATCTTCAGTGTTCTTCGGCCAAGAGTGATCGAAGAGCGCGCCAGAGTGCGGATGTTGCGCGTGTAAAGTGCGAGATGTGCACTCGCGCGAAGGATCGTCCTCTCCGAGGCAAACGAGAAGACGAGTATGGTAGACGGCGCGTCGCGGGAAAAGTGATAGCGGGAAAGATGAAGTGGATGGAATATGATGATCCAGAGAGAGAGCAAGAGAGAGAGAGAGAGAGAGAGAGAGAGAGAGAGAGAGAGAGAGAGAGAGAGAGAGAGAGAGAGAGAGAGAGAGAGAGAGAGAGTGCGGTAGAGGCGCGTAAAGGGAGTCCGTGCGAAGACGAGGATCCTGCTCGAGGAAACGTGATCTGTCGACTCTGGGTGGTGAACATACGGCATGGAAGTCGTAATGGGGCAACTTGTCAGCCACCGCAGCTCGTCAAGTCAGTCTAGCCAGAGTTGGGAAGCGAAAGCTATGCATCCGCACGCACACACGTTCGAAAAACTCCATAGCCAGCTTTGTGTCCGCTAGTTGAAAGCTTAGCTACCGTTACGTTCATAGACCGTCATAGTTGATGGTACAAGTGCGTCCGGCGACGCGCACCGTCCATGCGACCATTCTTTTTCACCGGCCCGTCTTCCGGCTCGCGTGGAACATTCTCGCGAGAGTGCGCTGCCTCCTCGATGTGGCTCAACGTTCTACGGGGAATCGGCACTTGATATCCCGTTCACGTAGACGCAATGCCAGGTAAACGAAGCAGCTGGAACGACGGTGCCTTCCTGAGCTAACAGGAGAGAGAGAGCGAGAGAGAGAGAGAGAGAGAGCGAGAGAGAGAGAGAGAGAGAGCAAGGGAGACGTTGGTCGAAAGAAACCGGAGAAAAGACGGCGTGAGATGCGAAGGTTCGTACGCGGATAAGAAGCAAAGCCAAAGCGATGAAAGCTCGGTCCATTCGCTGCAACGGCAGCGTAGGGAAAAAGGATCCTGCAAAGCTCGAGAGTTCACGCATAAACAAACGACTACCGGTCTTAAATATGTCAGTTCTTTCGTTGCCCTAACCACCCTCTCTCTCTCTTGGCAAACCTCCCTTTGCCTTCCTGGATAAGTGGCTCGCGAAAAGCCTCCGGTATGGCTAGGAAGGAAGGAACGAGGCCGAAAGATAGGACGAGATGGAGAGTCGACAAAGAAGCGGAGGAAGATCGCGCGGCCTCGAGAGCACCAACCGCTTGAACACTTATTTCCTGTGGGTGTGTGTGTGTGTGCTTGTGTACACCTAATTCAACCTACATACTCGAATGGTAACGAAGTCGTTTTGCCGCAATAGATCGGCGTGTACATGTGGATGGAGGACCAAAAAAAGGACGAGGGCCCAGGCTCCTCGTATGCCGTCGAATACTTACGACCCCTTGGATTCACTCTCCGGGCAATATTTTAACCTGACTCCCGGTACAAACGAGCCTTTCTCCCTTCATTCGTTAACCGATTTTTCCTCCGCGATCACCGAGCCGATATCCGTACGCGTTTCTCCCCAGGAATCCGCGCAGGCTTCCGGTTGATGACCCCCGAGTGGAGGGACACTTCTCGGTGCGGAGCCAACACGCGGACAAGAGAAATAACGCAGAAATGAAATCGGAACGACAAAGAGGCAACGGGAGATCGATCGCGAATGAGCCTGGAGATCGAGGGGATCGAGGCAGCTTATAAAGATCGAGAATTATCGATCGGTGCGGCCGATCGAACGAAAGGGCACTTTTCTCACGTTGACAATCGGCAATTAAGCGATCGATTCAATGATTCGACGTACGTGTAACGGCCACAAACGCCGAGAGTCATTAGCATTATCTTCGGTTCCCTAACTCTGTCTCTCTGTCGCTCGCTTGTCCCGATCTCTTTTGCGGCGGAACCCTGCCGTCCCGATCGGCACACTCCGAGAACAGGAACTTTGTATGCAAACGCGCCGAATGACACACGCTTGCCATTTTACGAAACTATGGCATGCAGCAGCATTTGTGTGGGAACGGAGATATTCTTGAAAATTCAATTTAACTCGCAATGCACGATTTTTTAGGCTTCGGAAAATGGGTACACTTGTGGTGAAAAACGCGTAAAATTTGAGAGCAGGATGGGAAAAATCGAAAGACGGTTTTCGGGTTTATTTTTTTAACTGTAAAGTAGGTGCTTGTCGGGTTTTCGAAACAGATAATTTGTTAGAAATGTTTAAGATTTAACGCAACATTTTTAAGCTCGTTTGGGTTTGTTAGGGATAGTGAAAAAAAAATCAAAAGACAGTTTTTGTGAGTTTTTTTTTATTGGAAAGAACTTGTATCATTTTTTAAACAAAGAAAAGAGAAACTTATTTGTTAGAGGCGTTTTTTATTTCACACAAAATCGATGTTTGTTTGGGTTCGTTTGGACTAGTAAGAAAATCCAAAAGACAGTTTGCGTGAGTTTTTATTTAAATGTAGTACCTGTATTATTTCCGAAAGAAAGAACAGAGAAACTGATATGTTGGAGGATTTTTTAAATTTTACACAAAATCTATAGTTTTGTTTGGGCTTATTGGACTAATAGAAAAATTCAGTAGATTGTTTTTGTGAGTTTTTATTTACTAAAAAGTACTTGTATACGTTTTTCAACAATGCAAACAAAACTGGTTTGTTAGAAAAGCTTTTGATTGCAAAATCTACAAGTTTGTTTGGGTTTTTTTTCGGAATAGTAAGAAACTCAAAACAGTTTATGCGAGTTTTTTCAAATTGAAAAGTATTTGTATCATTTTTTAAATGAACTCGAAATACACTCATTTATTACAAAGGTTTCAGATTTCACACAAAATCTTGAAGTTTGTTTGGGTTTGTTTGGAATAGTTTTGAAAAACACGAAAAGAAGTTTTGCGCGGTAAACATTTTTAAAAATTTTAATGTACTTGTATCAGTTTAAAAAAACACAAACGACAATTTTTGCGAGTTAAACACTTTTTTTTATTAAAAAGTACGGGTATCATATTTAAAAAAAAATGATGTGTTAGAAACGTTCGTGATTTTACACAAGATCTATGAGTTCGTTTGGGTTTGTTGGGAATAGTAAACAAAATTCAACAGACAGTTTTGTGAATTTTTTAAACATTGAAAAGTACCTGTTTCATTCTGAATCAAAGAAACGAGAAATTCATTTGTTGGAGGAGTTCCTGATATCCCACATAGTCTCTAAGTTTGTTTGGGTTTGTTCGGAATAGTAAGAAAATTTGAACGACAATTTTTGTATTTTTGTTTGTAATAAAATAGCACTTGTATCATTTTTGAAATAAAGAAAAAAGAAAATAATTTCTTTAAAAAGTTTTCGATTTCACACAAGATCTATACATTTGTTTGGGATTGTTCGGGTTTGTTTGAAAAGGTGAAAAAATTAAAGACACTATTTTTGTGAGTTTTTTAAACCAAAAAGTACTTGTATCATTACTGCTGCTGTTGCAAAAAAGAATTTGTCACAAAAGTTTCTAATTCCATAACAAATCTATAAATCGACAACAAACGAAAATACCTACAATACTAACATGTTTCTCATCTAATTTCACTAAATATTTCTGCACCATCCACTGACAAAAACTCCATTTTTCACTTGTTCTAAAATATCTTCCAGTTTTTACCATGTCATATGGAGCAAAAAATGGGTGCCCAATCACAGCTTTCTTTCAAAGCAACAGGCGTATCAAAATGTTTTTTCCGTTTCCCCCACAAAACGCTATTTTTAAAACATCATGTTCTTGAGGGTTAAAAACTTAACGATCGTTAGTGCCTTTCCTTTTTTTAATTCAACATGAATTGTACACCCGTGTACCTCATTACCGGTTGTTAAACGCGTAGTGTCCACCACCAAACATCAAAAATCTTCACGACAGGGCTCTCCACGCCTCCTCCCTCTCTCTTCCACGGTCTTCGCACCTAATTGTAATTTTATAGTGAGACAAGAAATCCGTAATTTAGGATGGTCTCGTAAAAGGAGCGTGGTTGAACGCCAGCTTGAGAAAGAGAGTTGAATGGGAAAATCTGATGAGAGAATGGTAGAGAGAGAGGGGGGAGGGAGAGAGAGAGAGAGAGAGAGAGAGAGAGAGAGAGAGAGAGAGAGAGAGAGAGAGAGAGAGAGAGAGAGAGAGAGAGAGAGAGAGAGAGAGAGATGGGGGTAGATGAAAGAGGTATACAAGGCACTCGAGAGACCTACCCGGCTATAACTTCATCGTCGACTTGGCTGACGCTAATTGACGTATCGTGGCTGGTAATACGGTCACGCCATTATCTCTATCCTGGGAGAGAAGCTGATATTGCATTACCCCGTGATCTTTCATCGCTGCGGCTTGGACGGCTGTGAATTGGCCAAGTATTTCCTGTCGGTGCTCTCTTCCTCTCCTCCTCCCTCCCCATCTTTCGGCCTTTTTGTATGCCAATATATGGGCCTGCACTCCAGATGTGTGTGCGCGCGTCCCGCGGAGATTCCAGACGTTGGTTTTAGAATCGGATCTTTGTCCTGTCGACGAAGTTCCCGGAGTGACGGGATTGCACTTATAGGAGAGGGAAATAAAAAAGGACCTCTTTGTCATTCCTCGTAACACTTGGCCAATTTGACTCGGCGAGATATTTTTTTCCCCGTTGGAACGTAGCGATCATCCAGACATTTGCCGCGGTAGACGTTTTTCTTATATCTACAATCGGACGATAATTTTTTTCCGCTCCCTCTCGCGATGTACATCCGACCGAGTATCACCGACAGTGGCAATAAGTTCCATAAATAACTGACCTCACCTGGACTTTATACCGAGAGAGTTAAGCCGGCTTTCGGACTGGCCCTATTAGCGCATCGAATCTTCGCGAACCCGAAAAACCTTCCCTCGTATGGCCCGAGTGAGATCACTTCTCTCCACAGCACCGTGTAGTCAAAGCGAACCCGGCCATGTGCTGGAGGCACCGGTTAGATTAAGACCCACTTTCCTGGCCACTAAATATCTTATTAGCCCCGGTGACTGGCAACAAGTAATATACGTATACAGGCTACATCTAACCGCGAAATCCACGTGTACAAGATTGGCAAGAGGGGGGGCAGGTCGTGCCACGAGGCTGGGTCGTTGAACTTCCGCTATCGATAGTGGGCCGTTTGCTCGAGAACACGAGATCACCCTTTGGAAGTACAAATTTCGCGACACGGTTTATGGGCACATAATTTTCGTATCCTTTCGACTTTGGAGAAAATATTACGTGATGTCCTCTGGTCTTGTTTTTTTCTTCAATTTACCCTAACGAGGATCCTGAAAGAGTTGATCCTCCTGAAAGTCTCATGTACGTCGTAAATTTCACAAATTTTGAGGCAGAGGGAAAGAAGTTTGGCGAAAGCTGAGATACCTCGGATTTTCCAGGCTTTCCAGAGTCTTTTGCTCCAGTCGAAGGATCCTTCCAATGGACATGAGGACGTCCCTAATGACGTGTTGGGATCGAGTGCGAGTCCTTTTACGTTTCTGCCTATCTTGTGGCTAGAAAGGATCGCGCAGGATGTTTCCGTTGTCTTCGTGATGCAGCGTGAGGGTGAGAGGGATGGACGAGGCGCTCATTGGAGTGACTGGTAACGACGTCGTTACCCATGGCATTTCTCGCGAACGTCTGACGAGAAAGAGCCCAAGTGCGAGCTTAATTCCCCTTCCCGTGTATCCGACTTTTTTTCAGCATTTCCCGAACAGCTACTCCAGTTATCCTGCCTCCAGAACCAATTTATAAGCCATCGATTAATTAGCTCCCGAGGCGTGCAGCCGAGATTGGAATTTCTGGCGATTCCCCGGATCACACGCCTGGCTGGCTTGGCCGATGAGACTCCTGTCGGCCAACGACGGCTTCTTCGACTTGTCTCGAATTTTCGTTCGTCACCTCCGCAATCCAAGTCATCAAGCCAAGTGCATCGCTCTCAGACTCGATTACCCCTGATAGCCGAGTGGAGAGAGGAGAGTCTCGTCTGTGGAGACCGAAAATTGACATTGGAAAATGGAAAGACAAGGGAAAACGAGTCTTCGGGTCTTCCTCGAAGTTGAATGGGAAAAAAGATCCAGGGGCTATTTGCAGTATCGGTTGAGGGCTGAAATTCAGGATGTCGAGAATACGCGATCTCGAGTTTCAAACAGGATGAAGGCCTGTCTCATGATTATTTGAGGATCGTGTCGCAGCCAGGACTGCAACAACGGTGTTAATATACCAGATGTTCCATTGTTAATATCGCAGCCACCTTCCCTCATAGTGTGCCTACCGCCCTTTTGCGTCAATGCCGTCAAGTCAAAGTTTTACAGCGAGCAGTCAGTCCGACAGCGTGTTATGGGCGCACACAGGCAGACACACACGAGGGCACACGGTTACATCCGACGTGGCGGATCTCACTTGGCGTTATTGCGAGTCTGAACTTCACTCGAGGCGTATAACGGACGCGTACTACGACTAAGCCGTGCAACTTATTCGTCGGGGTACGCGGTGGATGCCTGTGGAAGAGCCCCGCACAGCTCTACGTACTCGCATAATGCTAGAGTTTGAATTTAGCCCGAGGTGGGTGCTCGAAAACTTGTTTTCAACAATGCGCGCACGATGCTCCGGCGAAAGGTATACAGGGAGAAAGAGCAAGAGAGGTTGGATAAAGAGACGAGGAGTGCGCGGCTGGAGTAGAACTTGCACGTGGGATCGTGGCAGCGCGAACCTCCACGGGAAAGCTTGACGTGACGCTAGACAATTTTGCAGAGACTCTAAGGCAAATAGGTTGGATCGCGTAACGTTCTGGAAAATTCAACCAAGTATGAGCCATCGGAATCCCTCAATTTATCAGGCATCTTCGAGGGGCAAACCCGTCGTGAGATCCTGGCTAAGCTGTCCAATGTCATCGTGCTTGCGTCGAGCCACCAACGACTTTGCGAGGCCATTGTGCTGGGATGCCTTCCAGGATGTCATCATCGAGCGGTTGAAAGAAGAGCCTCGACGTCATCGGCATTCGCAATTCAGCATACCTTGGACAGTTAACGAGCTGCTCTACACGAACAATGAGGATAATGGGGTATCCGGTAACAAAAGTTTCAACCACGGTGATCAACGTCTTGCAGAATGGAACAACATGCCGAATTATTTTCAAGGCTTCCCGAATCGCGAGCCCTCGTTCCGGTCTGCTGTACGGATATTTTCCATGATGTAACGAAGGCAATGTGACTGACGGTTGTTTAGCCCCCGTCGAAAGGTGAAATTCGATTCCTGCCGGGAAACTTTGGCCCTTTGCTGCAATGAGATGGGGAAACTCTGACGAGGAACTAACGAGCTGCGCTCATTCGGCTGGCAGAACCCACAAGCGGAAAACTCTCCAGACTTCGTCGATAACCCACGTAACACAATCATATTGTAACAAAGCGAATGAAATAATGACAGTAATAATATCCATAGCAGTTTCATGGGTTGAGATTCAAGGTAGAAGGTCACAGCTGCACATACGCCAGCTACGTCATTATTGCTGGAGGATACTATTAAACTGTCCGCCGTAATTTCAAAACCTACCATCTGTCCATTTCCTATACGCTGAATAAATGAGCCCAATGAATGCTAAGCCAAGCTCTGATCGTTCCACTACCTCGCAGTGGGAAGATCTTCATCAGCAACTTAAGGACGATGTTAAAGCAGCGTTTAGCGAACTTGGCCCTATACTTTTCGCCTCGATCGAAGACACATCTAGACCTTCGATCGCGAACCAGCTCCGGATGAGCCGTTGACTCCTTCGCCGGTTGTGAATTTATTTGCACATGCATATGAGGTTGTGGGCAGAGTGGTGTGATCTATGGAGGAGGTTTGTACGCGGGAAGCGATAATAATTACGTTTGGCGAGTTCGGTTATATTCTAGCTCGTGCAGGAAGTATAGAGACAAGAACAGCTGCAACCCCGCCGGCAGGTATGAACACAGTCAGCGAGGCCTATCCGAGGCAAACGGAGGTTAGCGAAACCCCGGCAGAAGTCGATACCTGTATGGCACAGCGGTGGTACACGTGATATCCACTGGAAGAGTGGTGAGGCACTCTGTGGTTGTAGCTAGTAAGAGAACGAATGGAGCCACATATGCAACGGCGAGGCCAGGCCCAGCGTCAGCCTTGCATTCTACTGCAGGCAATGCCATGCTGTAACCGGGGTTAATTGTATTGGCTCCCTCGGCCTCATTCCCATTCAATCGTGATCATTACCAGCCCCCGAGCAACTCCACCTACGTGTCCTCTTCACGTGGAAACACACCCACGCTGTACAGACGAAAATACCTATGTTCGGAGTCATCCATGGACTGATGAATTTGTCTGAGTGTGCGAGACCCTCTCTCTCTCTCTCTCTCTCTCTCTCTCTCTCTCTCTCTCTCTCTCTCTCTCTCTCTCTCTCTCTCTCTCTCTCTTGGGCTTTCTTCCCAAGGCGTAGTCCGACCGCTCCTCGTATTTGCACTCAGGTCGGGAGTACCGTAACTTTTATTAAGGGGTTAACAGAGCAGCTACGTGAGAACGTTGCTCGTCCTTTGGCGGCAACAGACAGCAAGGAATTGCCATTGGAGACTTGCAGTTCTGGGTCCAAAGCTGGTGACATAAGTTGACAGCACACGCCGCAAGTCTGCCATTAGTTGGTAACTGCTCATTTTTGGCTTCTTCCGCTACCGGAAGTGGAGAACCTATGATGGCCTATGATTCTGGTCCTCGGCCACTTCTGAAAGTGCTGTGACATGTGACACTCTCTGAAATAAGTCGACTTTGGTTTGGCTTCTTCTGCTACCGAAAGTGGAGAACCTATGATCCTTGGCCACGTCATGAAGTGCAGCAAAAAGTGGCACTTTTGGAATACTCCGTTGATTTTTTGCTTTTTCCGCTACCGGAGGTGGAGAACCTATGATGGCCTATAATCCTGGCCCGTGGCCACTTCAGAAAGTGCTGCGACATGTGACACTCGCTGGAATAAGTCGACGGCGCGTTTTGGGAGTCTTCCATTCGTTGGTCACCGCTGATTTTCGGCTTTTTCTGCTACCAAAAGTGGACAACTCATGATGGCCTATGATCCTGGTCTTCGGCCACTTCAGAAAGTGCTGCGACGAGTGGCACTCTTTGAAATAAGTCGACAGCCGCTTTCTTAAGTCTTCCATTCGTTGGTTACCGCTGAGGTTTGGGTTTTGCCGCTACCGAAAGTGGAGAACCCATGAACCTCACCGGTTGCAAGTTTCGGAAGTCTCCTCGTATACACGTTGCACTTTGAACGTGGATTCTTTGTCCTCACCGGTGTATTTATCGTACTTGCTACGCAGATATTCCACAATTTCTCTCGGTGAATAGTCCGTTGCTGGTACACGCGGGGACTCGTAAGTAATAGTACCATTCGGTAAATGATTCTTTAGCGTTCGCATGCGACAGCGTGAAGCTGCTTGCGATTGTACGCTTGCGGGGGTATAACTTGGTCCCGAAGATACGCTTTTCATCTCTCGCTCCCTCTCTCGTTCTCTTCTCTCTGCACCGCGAATCTTGATATTTATTCACCTACCCGTTTCTGAACCCCCGGGTGGACGGGGCTTTGCGGCGTTACGTGTAATAAATCTCGAGTCGCAAGATTCTCCAACATCTCCGTAAGGTTTCATTTCTTGCTGGCTCTCTCTCTCTCTCTCATTCTCTCTTTCTCTCTTTCTCTCAGTCTTGCTTGCTCCACGATACAACCAAACTGTGTGTACCGATCGCGGTCTCGCGTCGAGTAATACACTCGTACAGCACGTACGCGGACAGTCCTCGCCGAAGTGAAGCGAGTCGCTCGAGAATTCTCGTGTATGTAACGTGTACACGTATTTACGCAGTGCATAACGTACAAGATTATATATGTACTATATTATGAACTGCGGTGGATCCCACGTTAGGTGACCATTTATTTCTCGATAATATTCCAAGGTGAGTCTCCGCGAGGGGGTTGGCCTTCCACAAGTGAATTCTCCCTGATTCATAAGCGCATCGTCGTACATCGCGACGAGAGATGCCTCTCCGTTTTTATTGCCTCATCCCTATCAGCCCTTTCCCCGTGTCATCCGCGGCTCTGCCATATTGCTGCTTCGTTCAGCATCTGACTTATCTCGAGGCCCAGGACGTAATGGCGTACACTAAATACGTGGTGGATGCTAGGCTCTCATGCGATCGTATTGTGCTGTCGGCTTAAGGGGGATACCTTGAAATTCTGAAAAGTATGATTTCTGCGATTTTGCTTGCGGCTTCGATGTAACGAATTTTTTCGAATCCTTTGGGATGTTTCGTTACACATTTTGATGTTACGAGATAATTTTTTTGGAACAACAAAAATGATTTTTTTGACAGAACAGTCGGACGTAAAAAAAGTAGAGAATTTATTAGTTTTTATTTCATTACCTGATTATTTTTTTCATATCGTAAATGAAACATGTTGCGGGACGGAGAAAAAGTTACGATTCTTGCCATTAAATTGTGGACTTGACTATTTTTAAAAATAGTTAAATTCGATTTTTTAAATAAACGCCTTCGGTTCACGTGAAAGAAAATGTAATTGTTCAATGAACAAATCTTTTTAAAAGATTTTATTTTAAGATTTATATAAGTTAACACATGTATAAAAAATGTCTGTTGTTCGATTTTTGAACTCAGGTTCATATAAAAGAGAATGCAACTACATAACTAAAATATCTTCCGTCAAGTTGATTTATTAACCCGATTTTTTCCCATCCTGTCCGTCAATTTAAAATAAGACACCACTGTGACGGGTTAGAACATCGATTTTTTGCATTGTCTCAAAGTATACATATTCAAGAACAGGTGGAAAAAATTTCAAGTCAAAATAATGAAAATTGACCAAGTTACAGACGATTCAGTGAGAGCAGCGATTTACATATACTAAAACTTTCAATCGCGTTATTCTCGAAACGACTTTTCTCAACCTGGCTGGAATTATAACTCTAGCTATTACATAATCGTCCGATTTTCAATTTTAACATCGAAATTTCCGTAATTGCAGTTGCTGTCGTTGCACGCAGCCGTTTTGATTTATTTTGTATATTTAAGCCCCCAAGTATAACTAAACATTTTTCGAAGATTACACTTTTTTCAACACCCCCCATTTTGTGATTTTTTTTTTCGAAATACTACTTTTATTATACAAAACATGACTACTTTATTATATATAACAAGACTCCATTTATATAGATTATAAAACTTTTTTATTTTTATTTTTCAGACCAAGCATTGTCAAATTATTGATCCAGCCATTGGACCACATTTTTTATACAGATAATCTATTATATCTCAATAACGTTGTTAAATTCTAATTTGATCTCATTAATTTACCCGAAATAAGTTCAATATATGCTAAATAAAATACCTTTTTTTTAAATTCTAACTAAATTATCTAACAGCCAAAAAAATCGGCAAGAACTTTTTTTCGGCACGTCACAGTGGTGTCCTCCCTTTAAAAAGGTATTTTCGTCAAAAGCCCAGTCAAAGTTTACGTTGTATGTCTTCCTGCCCGTGCACTTCTCGATAGTCATAACCTCCCAAATGCTTCGAGTGTTCTCCTGCACCTCTAGGACTATGTTCCCAAACAGTATTCCTACCGATTGGTCAATAAAAAACTCCTTTGATTCAGCTCCCCCCTTAACATACCAAAGCCCATGCCCACCCCTAGGATACGAGCGTCAAACGTGGCGTTGATTCGCAATTTTGTAGTTGCAATTTCGTTGCACAGTTCGATCAACCGATTGACCGGGAACAGGCCGCTCAAAGGGCAAAAGTTTGAGACTCGTCGATCGGTGATGTGTCGCGGGTGAAGTGCCGTCGAGGGCTAATCGCAGATTTAATTGATACTATACGAGCGCGTCGCGTCACAAGCGCGGTGCTCCTTTTAGGGACGAAAGTGTAGTCCGTTTCACAAACACACGTTCGAGTAGAACAGGAGGCGCGTGTGCTCCTCCACCACGAGTATATGGATAGACCAAGCGGGGAACAAAAGGTCAGCAAGGTAATACATATGTAACGGTCGGGGTATAGAAGAGGGCCCGAGCACAGCGGGTATGGGAGTGAGGACGGCGTCGAGGGTCAGGACATCGAGGGCGCAGGCTGCGCGAAAGGATATGACGAGATAGAGAACGGGTTACAAGCTATTTAGTCCTGAGCTCTTCATTAGCAATTGTAGCCAATCGCTTGGGCTTCGGCTCTTCTGTGCTCTCCGGACGTCCCCAACCCTCCTCCACGTTCCATTCTTTGTATCACCGTTGCTACGGGCTCTCCCTCTGTCCCCACCGGATGGCTCAGCACGAGCCGGGCGTCCCACGGTTTCAATTATCGTCTCCTATCGTTCCAGATTCCCTGGATCTCCAGTTTTTTTTTTTTTTTTCAAAAAAGAAAAAGGCCGCGTGAAATTTGCAGCACTAAACACTTGGTTGCCTTAAGGGACGATTGAGTTTGTCGTGTCTTCAGCGCAAAGCAACGATCCGAATCAACTCGTCCAAACGGCGACTCTCGACACTTCCGGAGTGCGCGCATTATTTTCAAATGAAACGCCGTCTCTCCTTCCTTCCGTCGCGTACTTACCTGAAACAAGCGAAAAAAAGAGAGAAAAATGAGCAAACGAGTACGGAGGGCGCTGCAATTTGGAGGGTGACTTCTGTGAGAGACGCGGCAAAACGAGGGAAAGTGAATGGCGAGGGGTGAATAACGTATTACTAGAGCGTGGTTGTTGGCAGTACTGAAAAACGTCGAAATTTCGTGGAGTAAAAAACGAGAAGTAAGAGAAAAGGAGGAACGGAAGGGGGCGCATAATTAATTGTTTCCCGAGCAAACTCGAGAGGGTTGGCCCCACGGCTTTTAAAATCTCCGACGAAAACTCTCGGGCTGCACAGACGCTTGCACCGGTAATCTCCTCTCCTTTTTTTTGGTTTCCCTCATCAAACGGATGAGCATCAATGCACAGGCGGACTTGTAATTCGCGAAATGCAGAAGCTACAAGTTTGGCGATACACCTAAGCCGTCCGGTTTGCAGGGCTAAATAGAGTGGTGGCTTGTAGCGGTATTGCAGCCTGTGCACGTCATATTGGTTGCCATCGCCAATTAGCTCCATAATATACAAAGTTCTAATGACGTGGAGGAGCTCACTTCAGTCGCCCAGTCGACTGCTGCACGGAAGGCAAAAGTTTCAACTCCTCACATTGGGTGGCTGCCTCGAGAAGAGTCCAGGCAAATTTGGTCTTCCGCTATCTCGGTCTGAAACTCCAGCCGGCAGAGTTGCGAAAACGCGTTAAAAAGGCAAAACAAATATCGGAATGTGGACAAATAAATTAGTCTGCAATGAGGAACTTTTCGAGGGTCCTCAAAAGTGTCGTCAAAGTATGAGAAGTCTATTGAAATTTCCAAATGAGAAAGGCAGCATCGCGTTACCTTTCTGTCAAAAGAGTGACCACCAAGTTCATTGATGGACGCGGATGACGCATGAGGGCAACGACCATTCGTGACCAGGCGCCCTCAAGGATTTGGAAAGTCTGAGGGCCAAGACACCGAGCTTGGTCTCCAAGTAGTTCCGCGCCGATTGCTTGGCAACGCAAACACATGTAGATGACACAGAGGCAAGGCAACCCTCAGGTTGAATCTCACGACTTTGCGCCCACTGCTTTGCTAATTTGTTTACGCAATTGCTCCTCTTCCTACCCTGAGCCCTCTTTTCATTAGTCCTCTCACTCCCTCGTCAGCGTTTGCCCCTTAGCGGCCTTTTCTGCCCTCGTTTCTCCTCTCATGCCACCCGGCATTTGAGTTCCTCTTCGTTTCACTTTTCGGAGTGGCTACCTCTTTCCGGCACTCGTCTCTTCCGCAGTTTGGATGGGAGCCTACCTGGCGAAATTTCATTAACTTCGCCCGGGGAAGAGGCTGAGGAGGAGCGTGAGGAAGAGCGGAAGACTGGAGGATGCCTGTCCACGGTGGCAATTGCGCGACATTAACAACGCCAAGATCGCAAGGGATCGGAACGAGGGTTGAGGCAAGACAGCCCGCGGCACCAGGAGGTTTTGCCAAAAGCCTCGGTCCTCCTACTCACGCTGGCGCTCAGCATCCGGATCTTCCCTCAGTCGTCTCCTTCCGGTGCACGGGGATCACAAGGCTACCGCTATAGGTCAACTAAGCCCGGGCTGACTCAACGCCGTAATTTCTAGGCTGCAATTTAGTCGCTTCTCCGAACACATGTACATGTAGCAGCCGGACGGAGTGAGCAAGCCCAGCACGGGCAGGACGGGCAACTCTGCCTCTATCTTCGCGTGTGCCCAAAGTCGCCATACGAGAAATGTGAGCTCAGCGTTTATGCTTGGGCAAACCTTGGTGCTTTACTCTCGGGAATTTCCTTCGTGTCCTCGAGAGGATGCAAAGGATATCTTATTATTTTAGGCAGTACGGGCCTGCCGGGTTTACCTCTCGCCGGCTCTCCATCCACCTGAATTGCTCCCGTGACCCGGATAGAGTCTTCGAGCGTGGCCTCGTGGCTGTCAGAATCAGAAATTATCTACCTCCAAAAGTCATATTCCAGACGTCATCGAGAAATGTCACCATCAATCTCGACAGATTTAACTGGTAGCCGATGGCACTTGTAACATTCCCATTGAATGAAGTCTTCAGCCAAACGATTTCCAATTTCAATCTATAGGACCGTGTTTTTTCAACGATTTTCAATCTATTTGTCAATGTAACACGTTACTTGATACATTGATAAACAAGGCAAAAATCGTTGAACGTAACACCCTAGACGTTGAAATCCATAAGCTGGTGATGTCGTTCCATTCGAAGATGTTCAGTGCCATCTGTCATGGCAAAATCTAGACCCTGACGCGCTGCAAGTTTCTGCATGGTGACATATCTGGAACGTGACACTTCTGGGTTACTTTTCGGAAGTGTGTTGTGGTTGGAATATGACGTTTCCAGATTTTAACAGCCGTCCATCTTCTGGAACAATTAATTGCTTCTCTGCACAGCCAATTTCGTACGCGCCTTGGAATCTCAATCGTCCGTGTGGATCCGTGTCTTTGATTGGTTCATTCCACGATGACTTATTGTGTGATTATCTCACTGTTCGTATATTGCCGATAGCCGGATCTTGAGGTGTAGATAAGGGAGAGATGAGGAACGAGGGAGATTAGAATAAGGGAATGAATGAGACACGAAGAAAGAGACGATGAAAAAGACCCGACAGAGATGACGGCAGGTGTTTTTTGCAAGCCGCCAATGTGGACGTTGAGGATGCCTATTCTCCTCGTCCAGACTCGTTTGCGGCTGTTAGCATCCTTCGCCACCGCGATCCGCGCTCTTCTCCCGCTCGCAGTCCCCCTTCGCCCTTCTGTACCTATCTCCCGCTCTCTTCCTCCTTCATCCCAGCATCCTTGAGTCCCTCTTTGGATCTTCCACCGATCTTCCGTGATCTCTCCTCACACCTGACTGGCTGATGCCTCGGCTCGGTTGCTTGTTGTTGCTGCGGCTGCTACCGCTGCCGATGTTGCTGCAGCTTACCTGCCTAGGTGGTTTGTTCGGTTTATATCTTGGAACCTTCTTTCCATCTCATTCGTCCACCATCAAACGAGCCCTACCTACGCTCAATCTTCCTTCACCCGGTTTCTCCTCACGTTCTCCATCGCGGATATCTTTCGCTTCAACTGTTATATCTCTTCTTTCTCTCCACCTTTCCTGTACAATCTCCTGTAGGCCCGGTGGCTTCTCTCACTCCACTTTTTCAATTTTCTCCACCGTCTTAACCCCTAGCCTGCTCTCGCTCGTCGACTCTCTATCGCTTCTCGAGGCCCTAAATTCGTGGCCTCGAGAGGCAGCTACCTGTCTTGCTGAGAGTATCTTCGACCCCTTTCTCTTTCCTCCCCCATCTTTCATCCTTTCTGGCCGTTCGACCACGTATCTCTCGGCATACATGTATATACACGCATACCGTCTTCTTTTTCTCTCCATCATCATTCTTTCTGGGCTCTCCCAGCTTGTTATGCAGAGTAATACTCTGCTGCTCAATGCCCCCTGCCTCTTGCCCAAAAACATCTCGTCCACTGGACGTGCACGGCTGCTCTCTTTTCCTCTCTTCATCCGTGACGACCGCGCAACTTTTTCAAGCGTTCAGCCTGCAAGGTGGTTGCGCTATAGGATTGATCTAATTCAAGCCTGGAACGAGGAGATCTCATCGAATATTCAAAATCCCACGATTTCGGAACATTGCCCTTCCACTTCGGAAAACACGAGAACATCTTTCCTGGGCGCATTAATGTTGAAATTCGTCGGAACAGAAGCTTTTTTTGCAATCCTAAAATGTCCGTTTTCCAGCTATGAAAATTTGATAATTTCGTATCCTCAGAAATCCGCCAGTCAATGTGGAGAAAACTATTTTGGATAGTGATGAAATTGCAAAAATACTGAATTTTTGTCATCTGAGAGGCCCGTAATAGTACCATTTCCGGATTCCTTCAAATACAAAAATTATGTATTTGAAGCGATAGCTCTTTGTCGCGTTAGTTGAGTTGGGAAAATATGGTAGTTGCGTTGGTGCTATGCTGGCTATAGGACACAACGAGGGGCGTAAGAAGGAAAGGCAGAAAGTTGAAACAGGATAGTCTCCGGTGAGAGCAAAAGATCGAGCAACTGCTCACCTACCGGTACTCACGCAGCCATGTGTGCTGCATATATGTATTCGTACGAATACATATATGCACAACCGATATATATATATATATATATATATATATATATATATATATATATATATATATATCGGTTATAATAGCTATGCGCTGACGCTGGCGTGGGTGTTGGAACTCGGCGCGCGCGCTCTCTCGCCGTGAACTAGTTGCTCGATCGTAATTCACTCGTATATACGAGGTTCACCTTGAGCGGAATATCGAAAGTGTGCTTGCTCCCGTGGTTGTTGCAAACTCCAGCATCACGCCGCATGGAGATATGTCTCTCTCTCTCTCTCTCTCTCTCTCTCTCTCTCTCTCTCTCTCTCTCACTCTCTCTCTCTCTCTCTCTCTCTCTCTCTCTCTCTCTCTCTCTCTCTCTCTCTCTCTCTCTCTCTCTCTCTCTCTCTCTCTCTCTCTCTCTCTCTCTCTCTCTCTCTAGCTCTCGTTCTCCAGCGTTACCATTCCATCGATGAGGAATGCGCGTCCGAAAGCACGCGAATCGCTCCGGAAGCCTCTCCGCTATCCGAACCAATGCGGATCACTCATCTTTCCAAATCTTTAGCATGTATGTGTGCATGTGCGTCTCGTGGATGGAGAGGCTGATGCAGATGGAATAATTGGCTGGAGGAGATGCTTCGGAATTAACCAGCTGGTGCAATTTGCACCGAATCCTCTAGGCAGCCGGAAGTAGAACAATGTAATTTCTTGGGCGCAATCGCGACTGGGGATCGAAAGAAAATTATCATTTTAAGAGGTTGTGCCTAGTTGTAAAAATCGAAGAACCACTGTTTTATAAACCAATACATGTTGACAGTACATCATCTTATAAATAATCCCTGAAAATTTCAAGGTGATCGGATCAAAATTGACAGATTCATAGGCTGTTATGTTGCCGCCGGTCGCAACGCTCGAAGCGTTTTTCGAAACTTTAAACGCTTCTTTCTCGAACGTTCGTTTTCAACGTCGGTGAGCGGAATATCTCCAAAACTAATTGCTGACATTTTTAGGGCTCTTTCCACATGTAAAAATATAGTGTTCGGCCGTAGGATTTTTTTCCCGATACTTTCGATTTGATTGACGACAAATGATCTTTTTGTTTCGCAAAATATCAAGACCGGTTTTGAAAACGCGCCATTTTTATTAAATTTGATATTTCGGAAATTCCTTTGATTAATCATGGGATAAACTAATATAATAACGAAATCTCTTTGATTTTTTTATTATAGATGACCCGGTTCAGATAGACATTGTTTACAAACGGCTTGTTTATAAAATCTTTGAAACTACCGAACCGATCCTTATGAAATTTTAACCACATATTCTTTATAACTATAGCTATAGCGAATATAAAGTGTTTTTAAAAATGTTGATATTTATTATTTTTTTGCCAAAAACGGTGATTTTTTAGGACATTTTTTAACTACCATTTTAGTCTATAAATCGTGACTTAAATAAATAAAAGCATTTTTTAATGTATTTCGAAAGTGTATTTATTAAGTGTAACAACTTTTATATCAATATATATAATATAAACCTTCCAAACAAACTCACGAAAATAGCCTTTTTTAGCGTCTAAAGAGAAGATCCTTTAAAAAATACCAAACCCGAGCTGCTTTCGACTGCGGGAACAAGGAATAATCCGTTAACGAGCCCGCACAGACGCGGCAGCCTGCCGATTGTCTTTTCATCGGATATGCCGAGTGGATGGATATCGCGATCGGGAAAAAAAAGTTTCCAAACAAATTTTTTAATGGCGAATCCCTTGCGCCGCAACTTTTCAATGGCGATCAGGCGTAACCGTACGAGTGCTCGTCTGTTTTCCGGGCGAGTGTCGATATCGAAGAATTTTCCGGAGCGCGACGAGCGTTAATTAACGTAACAGGATACGAAGGATATCCATTGCGCATCGACGCGCCGATTCTTCTCCCGTCCCTTTTCATAAATCAAGTTGCGGTTTTAGATGCGAGGGAATTTGAAAAATCGTCGATGCACAAGCAGACAAATAAAAATAAAATCTCCCCGTTCACAATGTGAGACTCGCGAATGGAAAATAACGAGGCTTTTCGCGGCCTTTCGCCGTCGTGGTTGGTGTACTGCATCAAGGTATTTGTTTTCCGCATCAACGTGTGCGGAAAAAATGGGGGGATTTTTTTTTTGGCTCTCGCGTTCGCCGATATCTCGGGCTGTCCGTACGCGCTCGAGTCATCGATTCTCCCGGGTCTCTTGTCGGGCTGGGCTGCCTGCTGCTGTCAGCTCGCGAGTAAAAATGTTCGCGAGGTAATCAAGTTGCACATCGTCCGCGGCGATCACCTCGTACTTTCATCGCTCTATCCCGCGAGCTCGCCAATTTTTAGAGCCTCTACGACGTTGGAATTATTTTCTCACAGATCGTGTGCGCTCTTACGGGATTCGCCGCGACGCCGCTCTACCTCGGTTTATTTTTCATCAGACACGATTCCCGGCGCCGCGAATTGATGCTGCGAGAGAGAGAAAAACGAGAGAGAAGGAGAGAGCATGGACGCCATTATTGACAAGGACGCTAATTGCGTCACTCATCTCTCGGTGAAGTACGTGTTTTTTCCATTCCCATGCTCTTCGGCGCCCGCTCGCGTGTACGGGCGATTCCATAAATTTCCGGCCGATAATATTGGCGCTTCGGCAAAAACGGCTGAGGTTCGATTTTTTTTGTGGAAAATCGCGGATGGTGTAGATTGTCGGTTCGACGTTGGTGGTTGTGAACGAGCGTGCAATTTTGCAGAAAAGTTTCGCTTGGGAGTCTGCGAAGGGGGTCGAGCATCGACGCGGAATCGCCCGTACATGCGCGTGCATAAATTACAACGTCGGACGGAAATTGTTTTGCAACTCGGTGCCACCGACAAACGGATCGTAGTTTCGCTTGCGTATCTTGAGAAAAATTCCTGTGAGAACGTCGCGTTCTTTTTTTTTTTACTTCATCCAATGCCTATCTACGAGAATCACGATAAGTGCTAATCCTGAGTGACACGTTGATGGAAACCTCTCTCCTTCTCGAGGACACGAAATTGCCGGTATGAAAAATATGTACACGGAAGAGAAATCACTTGGATCAGTGAAATCGTTAGTTCACAGATGACTAACAGTCCAGTAAAATAGACGAAAACCCATCACTTTTTAGCGTGGAATATGAATTTTTGACTGAAGGTAGATGGTCATGTACTGAAAGAAAACCCAATAAAATGTTGCCCCTCAACTCGCCCCAACCCTAAGAAATAGGGGTTGAAAACTTAAACTCGTCGTATCTCGATAATTAATAGCCCGATCAAAAAAGGGTTTAAACAGAAGTTGTTTGGAATGATAAAATTCGTATAAAGGCATCTGACGTCCAACTCCCTATTTTCGAAAATAGCGGCACAAAAACGATTCGAAAATTCGGGGTTGATGCGTGTGCGAGTGGAGTAGACATATCGCTGCGTCCTTGTCTGGGTCGGTGGTGCTCTCGTATTTTTGTGCCGCTATTTTCAAACATAGGGGACTGGATGTCAGATGACTTTAAACGTATTTTATTAGTCCAAACCACTTTGTTCGAAACATTTTTTCATCGGGCTATTAATTATCGAGATACGGCGATTTATAAGTTTTCAACCCCTATTTCTTTGAGCTGGGGCAAGTTGATGGTAAACATTTTATTGGGGTTACTTTCAATATGCAATCATCTACCTTCAGTCAAAAATTCATATTCTACGCTAAAAAGTGCTGGGTTTTCGACTTTTGTACTGGACCGTAAGGGAAACTGGACTTTTACTGCACTGTAAGGGAATATTTCATGGAATGTCTTTCAGAATTTCCGAATGTTCGGAAGAATTTTTTATTGGCCAATTTTTTATCCGTCGATGATGGATTTAGTTAGCTCGAGACATTTTTTTCAGTATAAAAAAAACATCACTCGTTCATTTTACATACGCGTACTATTTTCTTATTCATTGTTGCTTGAAGCTGAAAGATATTTGAGAATAAAGTAACGTGGGTAGAGTGGAACGGATCGGGGAGATGTTCGAGCCCTGCGGGAACTCATTGAGGTCATCGGGCGTTAACTTGTCGAACGTTCGGGAAAAAAGAACGACAGCTGGGATAATGGAAAGGTGAAAATTCTTGCTTGTACTGAGAGGGCCACGAGTTTCGTTTAGTACACAAGCATCTTTCTTTACACACACACACACACATATATATATATATATATATATATATATATATATATGTATATACATACATACATACATACATACATACATACATACATACATACATACATACATACATATATATATATATATATATACATACATACATACAAACACACACACACACACACGCATATGGGTGAACGTAGATAATGACGAAGTGGATAAGAAGAAAATTACAAGTTGAAGGAAGAAACTACATACGTTTTTTTCTTTCTGGAAACTGAGAAAGCTACAGCTGGAAACTAATGACAAAACGGAAAGCGTTCTATGTGCGACCGGAAGAAAAGACTTTGCACCAGTGCCTCAAGAGCATTTAATTATATGTATATGTATAATATGTGATTTAATATAATTATATATATAATGTATTATAAATATATATTCCCAGATAGACAATCATGATCATCACGCCGTGCATCCAATTGATGAAGCAAATTTTACAGCATTTTGACTACATTTGATCTCAATATGTCGTTTACAAATGCATCGTACGTTTGGAGCACGTTGACCTCATATGGCTGTGCGCAAGTGTCCACAATTAATATCTGCAAATTTTACGTCATATGGAAGTCATCCAATGACTTGTGTTGATGAATTCACTGGGTTAGCACTGGTAGTGGACATGCCATGCAAGTAATATGACGGCGATATGCATGTTTGTCAGTGATACATTGGATGGGCGCAACATGACGGCGATATGCATACAAATCCAGAATGATACAAATAAGCAGACACGAAGAAAATTTGCACAAGTGTTAGAATGGCTAGGTAGGTAGCGCGCTCAGCTCTCGAATGAGAAGACGTAGGTTCAAACCGTAGGTAGGTACAATATTTAACCAGGCAGGATACGTTTTAATCCATTTATCATATAGGCAGGGACATAAATAAAGCATATGGATATAAAAATCCTAACAGATTGTTTTAATCAACATTTTTGGATTTTTTAAAATTTTCACGCTATGACACTCATATGAGCTCCATATGAGCACAGCATGGTTACGTCACGCCATGCCACTAATATGAGCTCCACATGAGCACTACAATTTCTTCACGCCGTGACACCCATATGAGCCCCATATGCACTCACTATTGTTAGATATTCGTGAGCCGAATTTGCTAGTCTGATGAATTCACTGCATGCATATTCGCGTGACAACATTTTTGCTTCATTTGGATGTATTATTGTAAATCATCATGTGATGCAAATATTACTTCAACGGGAGCACTCGTAAGGGATACACAGCTGTGAGACTTTCTATGCCGCAGTGATGATGTACATATGATGCCAATATGAGGTACATCCGTCTATCTGAGCTGGGTTTTGCTTTATTGAATTATTTTTTATGATTTTGCATAACTTATGGACACATTTTTGTCATTTTTATCCATCATAAACTTGAAAGGGGTAGCAGAAACTCCATTTTCATTTTTTTAAAGTTTCGTACGATTCTTTTTCGCGAAGTTATATCGTTTTTGGCTAAAAAAGACAAATTTTGGGAAAATGCAACATAACTCCAGAACGATTAGGTTTAAGAGGAAATATCAAATAAGTGAAAAGTTGCGTAAGTTTATACTAGATTGTCTAGAATTTTTCCGGAATTTTCATTTGAGATTTTTGTTGACTATTTTCGCTCGAAACTCTGAGTAGATGTCTCTACTCGAAAAGTATGGTGTTTAGGACCAAATGTCAGAATGATACACTTTTTAGTTTTCGATTTTGAAGTCGCTTGAATTTTTTCAGAATTTTTTTTTATTATGTTTTTTCGAATCTTTTTTCGCCGGAACTCGGAGAATTGTCCAAACAATTGATTGGCGTGTCTCGCAAACTATTGAGTTAGAGGAAAACAATGAAGAGGGGAAAATGTTGCAGTGTTTCGTTTTGAATACGTGGACCTTTTGTCAGATTTTTTCAAAATTTATCGCGAACCCCAATATAAACAGGTAAAATCTCCAAATTTTTTGGACTTGCTTTTCAATGCTAATGAAAAGTTTTAGTCAATTATGTAACTTACCTCTTCTAGACGAGTTTTTCATTTTAAAAAACCACCGATATGAAATTCCTTTTTTCCATAAAATTAATAGTGCACCTCTTTTATCTAGAGAAATTTCTTTCTTCCGCGCCATTGTTGAAAAATCGTTTGAATTTTTTTTGGTGAAAATATGCGAATTTCTTTTCACGTAATCGCGTTTGAAGCATTCATAAAACTGATTGTCGTGATCGACAATGCTTGCACTACTTCGCAAAATTCCTCCTTTTTTCTTTAAAAACAATTTAACAAAGGCGAGCAGCGAGCAGGAAAGGATCACAACCTTGGGTACTGTAATGAACATTGTCGAATGGAAAATAAAATAATTGTTTGTAAGTGAAATGGTGTGATTTCATATTTTTCGAGTTAAGCCATCCTACTCATCAGAGTTTCAAGCGAAAATAGTAAAAAAAAAACAGTCTCAAAGGACTCAAAGGACACAAAAAAAACGAAAACGGAGCATCTGCTACCCCGTTTAAGTTTATCATGGATAAAAATGACAAATTTTTTTTCCATAAGTTATGCGCCCAATTCCCGATCGTCGAAAAATAGCCAAAAAACGGTCACGAACAAAAGTGCGTACTGGGGCGAAAAAAAATTATAAAAAATACTTTTCCAAATCAAAGTAAAGCTGAATTTGTTCCCTTTAAAACGCCGTTCGTTAAATTTGGTTATCTTTTTTTTTGACGGAGCTATCTAACTTTTACTGCGGCAAGAAATATCGATTGGATATATATATATATATATATATATATATATATATATATATATATATATATATATATATATATATATATATATATATAATATTATATATATATATATATATAATATTATATATTTATATATTTTGAGATATATTATATATATTGGGTGATTGCATTGAAATCCGCTGGTTTTTCTCGTTTTTTGATAATTTATTTTGTAAAAACTTGTTGAATAACATCAATAAAAGTATTTCTCTCGGATGTACCTACTTTTCCCACGACTCTGAGAAATACTGGCTCCCACATTGAGAGCATGCTCGGTCTTCTGACTTTATCCAGTCACCTACTGATTTTGGGACTTGCTCGTAATTACAGAAGTGTGTATCGTATAGGGCATGTTGCATCAACCGGCACAAGTGATGATCAGTTGGGGCAAGGTCCAGAGTGTACGGTGGGTGAGAGAGGAACTCCCATTACAATTCCATCAGTGTTTTTTTCCACCACCAATGAAACGTGGGGCCGAGCGTTGTCGTGCAGCAGGATCACCTTTCGGCGATTTTATCCTGCTGACGGGCTGTTTTCAATTGAATTATCGTTCAAACGGTCCAGCTGTCGTTGGTCCGGCAGTGGCCATTTCCTTGGGTTTCAAAAGCTCATGAAGGACTACTCCCTCCATATCCCACCGGATACGCAGCATGGCTTTGTGACCATGGATAGTCCGTTTTGCCGTCGATGTTGATGGTTGGCCAGGATCAATCCATTCTCCATGTAGGGTTGTCGAAGTAAATGCCTTTTTCATGTCCAGTTACAACACGCCACGAGAAACCTTTTTTTTCGTGCCTAGTGATCAAATACCTGATGATGTTTAGTCGATTCGCAATCGCGGTCTCGCTTAGCTCCTACGACAGCCGTTTTCCTTCTTTCTGTACCACCCCCCCCCCCCAATGTCGATATTCTGTTGACTCGTCAACATTCAGCTGGTCAGCCAATTCTCCAAGTATTTGAGAAGAATTTACCTCCAGCAAGATTGGCAATTCGGCATCGGAAATTTTTTTTTTCGATTGCTCGTTGCTATTCACAAGGGTCACAATCGCCACTTTTGGATCGTCGAAACCAATCTCTACGCATAGTAGGGCCAATAGCGAGAGGACCTCCCTATTGGCTGTCCGAAATTCTCAATTCGCGGATGACAAATTGCACAGGGATGCGGCTGTGGATTATCGGCAAGGGATTAGCAAAAAAAAAAAGATTGAAAAAAAGTACGAACTCAATACGAAAAAGCTGCTTTTGTGACACGAAGCGTTTGCTGGAAGCCCCAACGGGGAGAATATACGTTTGACAAAGAATATTATTCTCTCACATATAAAGCCCGGGTGCACGGTAAACCAAGCGATATGGATATATGGCAGGGAAGGAAGAGCAGAGGTCTGTTAAAAGAGAGGGGGGGGGGAAGGAAAAAAACGCGAAGAGGAAAAGAAGCGAAAATGGACGAGGGAAAGAGGATAAAAGGATTTTCGCCCATTCGTATTATCTCCATCCGGGACAAAAACTACTCGGGCGATGGATAAAGCCGCGTTATGTCATGTCACTTTTCCGCCGTACGCGAAAAAAAACGAAGTCAAAGCCCATATATTTACCTAGCTATCTACCTATGCGCATATACATTTCGCTCGCATAGACCGACAATGCACTCCATTACGCGCAACTGTGTGGAACACGTCGACGGCTCTTCAACCCGGCACTCTGCCGATTGACGAAGCGCTCCGACGCCCAGGTACGCGAAATTTCACCGAATAAATCAAAGCATCGCGAGTGAAAATAGTTCTCTGCGTTTGAAGCCAAATTTTGAACATTTTATCGCCTCTCTGTCGTTCTTTTGCAGCCCCATTTGCGTTTGTCACGATTCGCCAATATTTTTTAACGGGGCACTTTCACCCCAGCAATATTGTTGCTCGATTCGAGCTTCAGCGAAAATAATTATGGTAACGAACATTGCGAGGTAACGATTAAGGGCTTACAATTGTGGAAAATATCGCTTTTTGGTTTTCGACGGATTCTCAAAATATGACATTTGAAGAATATTTCGGGAAAATTTCGAGTCGATCCGTTCAAAACTGAGCGAATTATGTGTGTTTACAAACGCTTTAAGGTGAGATACCATTGTGACAGTACAAACAGTCGATGTTTTTCTTGCTTTTTTTCCAAAGTACCAGAGTTGGGCGTAATTCTATTTATAAATTCGAATACGAATTTATTCACATCGTGATTTTCATGTGAATTTAAATACAAATTTATTCATACATCACTTATTTGTGTTCACATGCATGCATACAAGTACAATTGTATTCACAAATATTCTGAACATACAAATAAATTCATAGAAAAAGTTGTGAATATTCACAAAAAATGGGAATATTTACAAGATCTCCTGTGAATTTAAAAAAAATCACATCAAAATCTGTGAATGCAAACGTATTCACAAAAATTGTAAATACAAAAAAAATCACAAAATAATTTGTGAATTTTTTCGTATTTAAGACAATTTAAAATCAAATTCACAATGATTAGATCACAATTTACACTAAAAGTGAGTTCTTACGTATTTTGAGAGAAAAGATTGCGACGAAGCAAATAAATTTTGGAAAAAAACTTGTGAGTTTTAAATATTATATTATAAATATGAAAAATTCACAAAATGAGTTGTGAATTTCCTCAAGTTGAAGAAAATTAAAAACGAATTCACGACAATTATATTAAAATTTACACCATAAGTGAGTTTTTACGTATTTCGAGAGAAAAGATTGTGCTGACGAGGCAAAGAAATTTTTGCACAAAAAGTAGTGAGTTTCAAATATTACTTTGTAAATACGAAATGTTACATTGTAATCATTCATCAATCAAATATTACAATGTAAATACGAAAGAGCAAAGGTGACGCGGTTTCTCATTTAGTTCTGAGCGTTTGGCAGGGACACTGTGTTCTTCAGCTGATGCATACAAAACTTCGACAGCACTTTCGAGTGTAAGAACGTAAGAACTCACTTTTGGTGTAAATTTTAATTTAATCATTGTGAATTTGATTTTAATTTGTCTTAAACACGAAAAAACTCACAACTAATTTTGTGTATTTTTCTGTATTTACAATTTTTTGTGAATACATTTGCATTCACAGATTTCGATGTGAATTTTTTTTAATTCATAGGATTTTTTGTAACCATTCACAATTTTTTCGGTGAATTTATTTGTATGTTCAGAATATTTGTGAATACAATTGTATTTATATTCACATGAAAATCACGATGTGAATAAATTCGTATTCATATTTATAAATAGAATTACGCCCAACTCTGCAAAGTACACAGGTTTAAGAATAATGTGAAAAATTTCAAGTTAAAATGTTGAAAATTGACGAAATTATAGACGATTGAAACGTTCAATCGCGTTCTTCTCGACCGAAAAAAAAAAACAAAATTTCTGTCATTGTAGTAGCTATCATTGTACGTAGTTGGGTTTTAATTTTGTCTTTTAAAGCCCCCGAAAACAAGTGAAAATTTCGCCCAAATTATACACGTTTTTTTAACACCTAACATTTTGTGATTTTTTCTTTCGAAAAACGCCTACTGCAACGAGGACTACATTTGTATAGATTATAAAACTTTGTTAATTTTATTTCTCAGACCACCCATTGTCATGTTAACCATCCGGCCATTGGACCACATGTTTGTATATAGAGCTCTTATGGCTCTATAACGTAGCTAATTTTTTTTTTTATAATGACAATTTACTCGAAATTAGCTCAATGTACGCTTAAGGGGCTATACCATTGTGAACGCTGAAAATTTGGGTGATTTTCGGGAATTTTTTGGAAGAAAAGTACTCTATTAAATGTTTCGGAAAATTAAGAATATATTTGGCTATATTTGACCTATATTGCATAATTTTTTCATAGAAACATATTGAGATCCAGGCGACTTATGCGCTGCCTTCGGAGGCGCCAAAAAAAAGTTCTTCCACTGCTGACATGATTCCGGCCGATTGAGAAGCTGCAACCGAAAAAGGAAAAAATGTCCTTAAACTGGAAGGTATTTCGTGCACAACGACGTAGGATTTTCGAAAAATATCAAAATCTAACAAAATGGCGTCGTTATGAAAAAAGTCTGTTTTCTTGACTGTAAAATTTCAATGCCGTTTTTTTCAATGCCAAATCGTCAATTTTCATACAAACAAAAATATCCTACGTCATTGTAGAGTAAGTATATTCAAGAGTACTCAGTTCAAATTTCAAGTCAATCGGATAATTGTTCTTTGAGTTACAATGTCAGCAAATTTAAAAAATCTCATTTCGAGAAAAACGCGTTTAAATATTAAACTATCGATTTTTGCAAGATAAAATGATTAGAGAAATACGGCCTTGAAATGTTTGCAGGATATTTTTGAAAGTATAAACTGTCGAAAAAGGCAAAAAAAAATCGAATTTTTAAAAGTATCACACGGGTATAGCGCCTTAATAACATACTTTTTTTTTCCAAATCCTAAATAAATAATTTAGCAGACAAAAAATTCGAAAAACGAGCTTTTTCGACCCACCACAGTGGTGTCCTTTACCTTACAAAATTACTTTTTCAAAATTAATGACCACGATATCTAAAAAAACCTTGCACCGATCAACTTCAAATTTTACTAGTTTCTTTTACACACAAAAAAGCCGTGCTTGAACGAAGGCATTTTTTTTGTAAAAAAAGAGCGTTTTTCCACCTAAAATCCATACTTTCGCTTCGGAATGCGACAATTTTTTAAAACATCAAGATTTTATTAAATCCTTCGTCCCAGACCTAGATAACTTCGTGCAAAAAGTGAATGTGGTTGATTTCCTATATTTCGGATTATTAGTTCCCGAGCAGCAGGGCTCAACGTTAATATTTATTAATATTTTTCAATACAAAAATTGTAAAAATCACACAAAACCACACTCTTTAAGGTTAAACAAAAAAAACATTATAAACATGCACCCGTTTTCCGAGAAACAATTCACGAAAATGCCTCGATTTCCGGCCACGGGATGGGTGTACCCCGTTGATGAACGGTGTTCATCTTTGCTGTGTTTTTGATTCCCTTTTCTGCGTTCGTCTCGCAAAGTCCTGGGCTTAAAGTTTTCGTGAAAGGAAATTTAGTTGCAGGGAGAGATATGAAATATTACTAGAGAGAGAGGAAGAGAGAGAACGAGAGAAAGAGAGAGAGAGAGAGCGAGAGAGAGAGAGAGAGAGAGAGAGAGAGAGAGAGAGAGAGAGAGAGAGGGCATAACATACGGAGCACGAGCTGCCGTAAGACCGCAGTTTAATTTACATCGGGAGATACTAGGGTTGGCTATGTACCGTGCATGCGTACCGAGGCAAAACTCCACCGCAGAACAGCGGGATAGCGCGGTTTTCTTACCGCTGCGCCTTCTCTTGCCCTTTTTTTCATCCATATACATGTCCGGAAACCGTTGGAGCGGCTTGGACACCGCGAGACGAATCTCCGGAATGAATTGCGAGCGAAGAAGAACGACGAGGGAAAAACGGGAGGAAAATCCGAGGAGGAAAAGTAACCGGCGGATGAGAAACTGCCTGCTAGAAGTGGTGAAAATCCAAACTCCGCAGTGGCGCCCCTTCCGTTCTTACCGCGAGAAAAGCTCTCATTGTGCGCAAGCGAGACTCCCCCTGTAAACGCGACACGGAGGAGACAAAAGCAACGAGGCGAATGAGGAAGAAGGGGTTCAAGGAGCACAGAAGGGGCCAGTGACTCACAGCAGGGGGGAAACTACTTCCATGTGGCGTTGGGAATTTATCGATAAATTTTAATGTTCAGTATTTTTGCGCTTAAATTACCGGTGAATTAACCGGTTAATTGACCGGTTAAATTACCCGTTAAGTTACCGGTTAAGTTACCGGCCAATTTACCGGGTAAGTTACAAGCTGGCGTCTGGTGCATTGATATGATACATCGAGCCAAAAAGTTTCAGATTTCTAGGACTCACACGCTCTGCGTGAACCTAAAAAATCCAAAGAAAAATGAAAATTCGAAAAATGGTATGTGTTTGAAAAAATGTTCTATTTTTCATGAAATGTTTACTACAGTATTTTCTAATAAAAAAGTAATTCGTTCGAATGATTTTCAGGAAATCTTTAGGTTCACATAAACGATAATTATGTTATCTAAAAGTATGCAAAATTTCAAAATGATTGATCAGACAGTTTTTGAGTTATCTCGTACGAGATTCACGAACAATTGATTTTCAGAACTCAAAAATGTTGTGAATAAATCACCTACCGATAAATTTGTGATTCCGAAGCCATAAAGCAGTCCCTCAGCTTCCTCGTGGAGTGCATTTGGCTCTAAGCTCTTCTTCACGTTATAATAATCTTCCCCCTCAAGGAGTCTGCTTAAGCTTGAAATTTCCAATTTTTTTATTGCATACTTTCACCACGTCCAGTCCGACCAAGCAGAAACTTTCCACAATCTTTTCCCCCGACCAGTAGCATTTTACTTCAACTTCGATGAGTACTCTATTTGAAGTATAAAAATCCTAACTTCCCTGGCGAGCATTGATGAAGCGAATCTCCAAAAGTTTACACCTGAAGCCAAAAGAAAACGAAGTGGAGTTTGGTGGTTCGAAATTTCCATTTCGGTGGAACACATTTCCCGTCAATGCGCTTCGACACGCTCTTGAGTAGTGTCGCTCCAGCTAAGCAGGAACGTCAAGCTTCGGTGACTATTAGTAGAAAGGTAACCGGACTGCCATCAACGACTAAGCCCTCGGAAGAGCTCTTCTTCCTTGTCGCACGTTCTGCACCGGAGAATCCATTATCTGCATCCTTCTTCGCAGCAGCTTCCCTGTCCGTTCTCGCCCGTTCGTCTTCCGCGTCTCCACGTTGTCTCATCAACGTCATCAGCACATTTGGCACGTGTGTAGCGTTCTTCCGGCGGCTAATATTTACAGTGCCTCTTCGCCACGTTCCGCGTCTCTGGTGGCACCTTCTACCATTTGGCTTGACCCCGGTCCGCTTCGATCCACGCGATGTTTACTCGATCAGCCCAGCTGATCTCGTCCGGATGTTCAGGCAGTCGTCTGGCTGCGGCTGGTCAGGCTTGCCGTATTACGATTGCATTAGCAAGCAAAACATCGGATGGCCCATAACCGAGAATACCACTGCTGTTGCTACACGCGCTCAATAACCGGGCTGTATTGGGAACGTCGAGAGGTTGAGAGGTCACCGCGCTTTGACAGCTGCCGCGGCCTTGTTTGCGCCCGTATAATCTTCCAATACATACCTCTAATGCTGGGGACTCCAACATTGACGGACACTTCGAAGGAAAAACCATGACGGGACAGTGTTTACCAAAGCCAATGAAAAATAAATAGGCCCGGCTGACCCCATCTGACGTTCCTTCAACACCGCTATTTCAATCCTTCAACTTTTGGATATTTCACGAGTATCGAACTACCCACCGCGAGACATCTGACGTTCTGACTGTCTTCCAAAAATAACGTAGCTACGATAGGAGACTTAACATTCCACGGGCTGCAATCCTGATGAAAATGTCACTCCGGGCAATCGAAGATTCCTCGGAGGTCTGGCCGGGTAGCCTCCCAGCTATGCAGCCGTCCGATTGTTCTCCCTGGAACGGAAGTGAAAGTCGAGAATTTTTCGCACGCTCGTCAATGAGGCCGGGGCATTATTAATAACCACGGCGCTGTTGTAAACGGGTTGTGACTCATTGGCTATGACTCTCCATCCCAGATATCCCTCGCCTCTCGGCTACCTTGTCTAAGAGGGAGTATCAGTGTGTAACGGAATGGAGAGGGACTCCCTCCGTGTGTAGCTTGTAGTAGGTGCGCTTGGGCATTCCGCGGGAACGGTGGGCAGATCGGGAAGTTTACGACACACCGTGCAACGAGACGCAACACACGTACACGCGTCTTTGTACATCTATGTAAATGATATTCCACCGGGTAGTGTCAGAGACAGACAATAAAGTACGACTTTTGTAATTGATAGCTTTGAATTGCAAATTACGTAATATGTAATAGTCCAAGTTCGATTACAAATTGTGATTACGAATGCCTGTGGAGAGTACACGGAGTTGGTGCGAATTTGGACCTCTGGTGATCAATCCAATATCCAAATAGACAACGTTTTGATTCTGGTGTGAAAAAACCAAGCTAGCTTTCGAGTATAAGAATTCACGAACAATCGATCCATCGACTCGTGATCAGAGTTTGCGATCCAGAAAACTTCGAGGCCAAGATGGTCCGAATTGCCACCAAATATCCAACACAGCGAGCGCAGCCAAGTGAAATATATGGCTGCACACGAGTCTTGCGTCGAATCGTGCAGTCTCCGAGCAAGAAAGAAAGACGTCTCGTCGTGCTGGGTCTCTGGGTGAGTCTGCGGGACTCTCTCCCCTGTGGTTACGTCATTTGGGGACCACGCCGGGCACTCTTGTGGCACAGATTCGCGATCTTACGAGTATCGCACAATGCTTCTACTTATGAAACGTATGAACCGTATCAACCGTAAGGGTATACCTATGTACACGTGTATGTCTTCCATACGGATATGGCCACTCTAGCTCCTCTCCAAGTACAAACGCATACTTGGGGCCCGAGAACCCGACGGGATCACCAAGATGTTCTCCACGGACCTCTGCAACGCCAACGAATCCTGTCACTTTCGTAATCGAGCTGAGCGTATGTACCGGATGAGCTAAATCTGAGAGCATTGAACTTTTGAGTGTCGCATCGGTTCGGGTATCTTTGGGATTATGTAATCAGATATCATTGCACTTTTGGGTGTGGCGTGTGTTCGATTAGATGTGTTTGGGTTTGACGTAGTTTGGGATGAAGTGGATCAGATATGATTCCACTCTTCATTGTTGCGTGTGTTCACTTGGGTTTATTTGGATTTGAGGTAGCTTCGGGTGAATTGGATCAGAGATCATTGCACTTTTGAGTGTTGCATGTGGTTGTCTGTTTTTGACGTCATTTAGGATGAAGGGGATCAGAGATCATTGCCGTTTTGAGTGTTGCATGTGATTTGGTTTGTTTGGAATGAAGTAGATCAGAGATCATTTCACTATTGATCGTTGCATGTGGTTGTTCGGTTTTGACGTAGTTTGTGGTGAAGTAGATCAGAGATCATCACATTTTTGAGTTTCGCGTGTACTCAGATTAGTTTGGGATAGCGAAGATCAGAGATCATTGCACTTTTGATTGTTGCATGTGGTTGTCTGGTTTGTTTGGGTTGGCGTGGATCAGAGATCATTGCCCTTTTTATCGTTGCTTGTGTTTGTTCGGTTTTTATGTAGTTTAGGATTAAGTGGATCAGAGATGATGGCATTTTTGAGTTTTGCGTGTGCTTGGATTCGTTTGAGATAACGTAGATCAGAGATCATTGGACTTTAGAGTGTTGCGTGTGTTTGGGATGAAGTAGATAAAAAGTGCAATGATCTCTCATTGCACTTTTTATCGTTGCATGTGTTTGTTCGGTTTTCATGTAGTTTAGGATGAAGTGGATCAGAGATCATTGCATTTTTGAGTTTTGCGTGTGCTTGGATTAGTTTGGGATGAAGTAGATCAGAGATCATTGCACTTTTTATCGTTGCATGTGTTTATTCGGTTTTTATGTAGTTTAGGATGAAGTAGATCAGAGATCATCACCCTTTTGAGTGTTACATCTGCTTGTTCAGATGTGTGTTTGTTTAGGTTTGACGTAGTTTTGGATTATGTAGATCAGAGATCATTGCCCTTTTGAGTGTTGCGTGTATTTGGGTTTGTTTGTGATGACGTATACCAAAGATCATTGCACTTTTGAGTTCCGTACCTCTTTATTCCAACAAAAACTCCAGGAAGATCGAGTGACTGGATTGTGCGTCTCTCTGGAGAGAAAGACCCTGCTGGAACTAGTTTTTCTTCCCCTGTCGCATTATGTCAAGATTCCGGGTCTTCTTTCTTCTTCCTTGATGCACACGTCCACGTGGTGCCTTGTTATTTGCTATGCTTGCTTCTTTCCAATTTTTGCTCATTCCCTAACGATCGGAACGTTTTTGTCTTCGGTCCGCGCAATTCCCCTTAGTCTCCCCAGGGAAGAGGGATGATCCTGGAGAAAGAAAAGTGACTCCACGCTCCGCTTCCTTTGCGGGCCGATGTGCAATTTTCTTCTGTCTCCCGTTATCTTTTCTTTTCGACTTCTTCGTATTTCCCTTTTCCCTCGACCTAATACGTTCTCTTACTCTCTCTGTATCTCTCCGGCTGACAGCGTCGAGTCTTCGCCCTAGCCGAATCTATATCGTACACCGTAACCGATAGCAAAAGTGAGGAACGGGACACTTGCCCGTTGTCGAGATCGCGTTTCCAACGGAGCTTCCTCTTCCCCTTGCGGACCTCCTGGCGTGAAAGACACGTGTCGTCACACGCGCGATTCTAATAATCTCTCATTACACTCGATTCGATTAACGCGCAAGTTTCACGGACCTACGGACCTACGGACGAGTGAGAGCTGAAGGGCCGAAGAAAAAAGCTGGGGAGACCTATAACGAGACGCCTATGGCGAGGAGCCTTTTTGGTGTTTTCGATTGAGCGAATGGCGGTTCTCCAATGCTTCAGTCGATCCAAGAGAGAGTAAGATTGAGAGAGAGAGAGGGGGGGGGGAGGAGAATCCGAGTCTATGATAAGAAGTGGAATGATGATCAGAACGCAACAGCCCTCCTGTTTGACATGACGAATGCCTTAGAGCAAAAGGGGACCAAAAACATGGGATCAATGCGCAGATGTGACGAAAAAAAGAGCTTCGTAGCTCTCCCCACACGTGCCTCGGTTCGCCCATTGTTTTTCTACCGACCATTCCGGTTGACAAGAAATTCGTACACGTCCGAGAGTGACATAGAAGATCAAGCGGTCTAGAAGATTCCTTGCGATGCTTGAAAAATAAACATGTGTCTCAAACTATAATACCGGAAGTAATCCAATATCACGCAATCACTCCCGGGGAAAAAAATGGATATATATAAACATAAATAATCATGTATGATCTTGTCATAAATGATCGTGAACGAAATTTGTCTCTGTATCATCATATATAGTAATATATACCCATATATGATCACATGTAATCATATATGATCATATATACTCATATACAATTGCAGATAACGATATATAACCATGTTCAGTCATACATTGATTTGCATACATACGCATAAATAAGAAATTACTTTTAAATCACCATTTTAGTACATTTATAACAAAACAATAAAATATTATCAGCATCACATGCTGATTTTGCTGCTTATGGACAGTATTATATGAAAAATGACGCGCAGTATACATGATTCTATATGATATCAAAATAGTCTGCAGTGGTATTACATATGGAACCATATCCATGGTCGTATGTGTTTTCGTTATTATATACGTTCAAATATGGTTGTAGCGGATAATTACGATTGCATAAATGATTATATATGCCACCAAAATAGTTTGTACATCATATATAGGTTCATATACATGGTCTCACACACAATTATATACGCCATAAAAACCATATAAATTATATTTATATACGTTTTGGGGGGTAAATGCAATTATATATGATCATATATAGTACATGTTGTATCATATATGAGTTCATATATACAACCATCATATACGAGTTCAGAGTACCAAGTTTTGAACATACATGATCATATATGGACATATTTTTGGTCCACACCTAGAAAAAATTAATACTATACATGGTAATACATCTACATATATGATCATTCATGATGTCATGTTAAGGCATATATAATTGCATATAATGTTATATATGAGTATAAATAATTATATATATGTTTATATATGTCCATTTTTTCACGGGCTCAAAAGCGTTTGGGTTTGAAATTTCCATAAAAATGTATAAGAATACGTGTCCAGTGATGGTGGCAATTTCTGTAGCTTCGAAAGATGACGAAAAAGTTACTCGACGATCGGTCAGTTCCCCCTCAACCGAGAGAATGGACTCGGTGGTCAGATCGATGGGTCATTGACGCAATCAGAACCTCAGTACCCGCATGATCCCATGGATTTGATTCCATCTCTCTCTCTCTCTCTCTTTCTCGCTCCTTTCATCACATCGCCACACTGGTACCCATATGCGTTTTTTCCCCCTCGATCAATCGGGTCCTCCACTGGTCGAGCGAGCAGGGAAAAAATATGATCAGTAAAAAGAAGGGAGCAAAATAAAATACACACAGAGAGAGAGAGAGGGAGAGAGGGGGGAGGGAGAGAAAGAGACTTGGATGATGGTCGGGACGCGAGAAAAGGGACGCGATCCCGTGTCGTTCTCCCCCTCTGCTGCTCGCACTTCGCTATTATTTATCCTCGCATACTGTCGTCCGCCCAATCAGTCATCACCCGACATATGCTTAAGTAAGATTACATTTGTACTAATACCTCAACATGGATTCTCCTCGCCGCGTTTCCAACCGTCGATCCATGAGAAGGGTGGATTCAATCCCGTTGGGGGCCACGATTTTTCCAAATGCGGACAGAGAGAGAAAGAGAGAGAGAGGAGCATTATGGGGTGCGGAAAACGACTGTGTACATCACCAACAAAAGCTAAACGCTACACAGAGACCGCGTACAAAGTGTACACCGTGAAAGCGTAATGATATATATCACAAAATCGAGCTGTATGTGTACTTTAATATACGAAGCAAGCCATCGCAATAGGGGGACTCTGGAGAGGTGCTGGAACGGTTTTGCTCTCTTTTTTTCCTCTCCAGTTTGGTAATGGCCGCGACCTTTCGGCATATTACGTACGCGCGATTCCCCTACCCCCACTCCCCCTCTTGTCCCACTACAGGCGGAACTTGACGTAACTTCGCTATGGCCCTTGAGAGCAATACGACGTTACGCAATAACGTACGCAGGGGAGGATCGCTGCTGCTTTGTGTCCTTGAGACATTTCGGCTCGTAGCGGCCATAAAAAATTCGATAAAATTCACATAACGTTCGATGAGTCACCGCCGATGGGTTCTCGAGTGTCCAGGCTCGGTACTCCGCCGTGGCGATTTGAATCAGAGCGAGGGTGTTTTGCGGGAGTGTGTAGGATGATTTTTTTAAATACGATTTTCATTGCGTAGTTTTGTAGACTGGGGTATTCATTTTAATTTGCAACAGACTTTGTAGGGATTCCAAAATGTGATCGAGTTAGGACGATTTTTGAGTATTCGGTTTTTTTGAGCCCAGTGGGATTTGGCGTTTTTTTGCATTTTGTCGAAATTATGTCTTATGAAATGGTGTGAGGCATGTTTCAGAGTATATTCGGACTAAGCATAGTTTATAATAATTTCTATTGTGTGACCGGATGATTTTTTTTTATGCTTCTCAATTTGTGAATAAAAACATGATTCAAGTTGTTTTTTTGTCGGAAATCGAACTTTTTTTACAGCTTGCGATTCACGTAATTGTCAAAATTTCAAAAAAGTATCCGGTCATACGGAAGTTTCGTTATACCAAAAGTCCATTTTTTTTTAATTTCAATGAGCCTCGTTGCCAGAAGGACCTACACCGATTGGCCACGCATCACATTGTTTAGATAATAATTTAAACTCGATTGTTTAGACTATTGTTCTATCGTTTAAACATCAATTTTTTTAAATTAGATTATTATTTAATTAGATTATTGTTCTATTGTTTAATCATCCACAATCACTCCATTGTTTATCGATATTTTGCAATAAATAAAAACATCAAACTTGGCAAGACTGTTTATTAATTGCCTGTAAAATCCCGACCTCGACATCCGAATATCGTCATCAGGAAAAAAATATTGAACATCGATTTTTTTGAGCCCGAAACTTACGGAGACTCGTTAAACGCCGTGTATTGTTGCGAAGCGACGATGTGACGCATCCAACCGAAATTTATATCGACTGGCAGCACTCGACACCGGGGAAGCCGAGTGCCAAAATAACGGTGTGCAACAGTATAACACTCGAGAAGAGCCGATTCACAACCATAGGAAAACCCTCGCGCTCCATATGGGCTCACGTTCCTTCCACCGTATTGGGGGATACGTGCGCGTGTGTTCGAGTGCCCCGGAACACCGCAAAGATTTTCGTGCGAATTGTAACACGTGTCGGGATTCGATGTTACAACAAAAGATCCGCTTCGGGCACCGAGCACTCGTGACGTTGATTCACGACCCAATTCCAGACCTTTCCGCACTCCGTTTCTCGTCTTTTATTCAATCGCACGCGTAATTACGACATCAATTCGAAAATATTTGTCCCATCGATCACATCGTAAAGAAAGTGGATAAATCGTTTTGGCAAATCTATTGGCCTTATATTCCTTTCATTTGACATTTATTCAATTTTAATGAGGCGTTTCATTCGATTTTTATTGAAAAGCTATTTTATTTTCATTTATAAGTCAGTTCATTTGTATTTTTTTGAGTATTTTCATTTAATTTAATCTATAAATCATTTTATTTAATTTGCCAGTCATGAAATTTAATTCTCTTTATAAGTCTTTTATTTTATTTCATTCGATCTCATTTATAAGTAATTTGATTTAATTCCATTTACAAATAATTCCAGTTTATTAAATCTATAAGTCATTTCTTTTGTTTTTACTTTATAATTTATTTCATTTAAGGGGGAGGTGCCTTTGGAAGGCGAAAAAATAGATCATTTTGTCGATTTTTTTTTTTTGGTGGACAGAATGTTTTTTTTGCTTTCAAAATCGGAGATATTTTTCATGATACTTTGAAGATGGATGCTTAATTTTTTAAATCCAAATGAAAAAAAAATTGCCGTGATATCCAACTGGTTCTGGAATATGTCGATCGCAGAATTCTCGATTGGCGTACAGTCTGGCACTCGTAGTTTTCATCTGAAATCAATGCAATTGAACATTTTTATTTGAAACACTTATAGTTCCTCTGTGAATATCGGGAAAATGAAAAATAATAAAAATTGCAAAAATTATACTAGTTTAAGGCGTTACCCCCACTTGTAGCGAAAAAAGGCCTTTTTCATGAATTTTTTAAAAGAAAACTACAAAACTTTTTTAATCGATCAATATACCATCTTAAAGAACACATCTTGAAGAACTTTCAGTAATTTTTTTATTGAAAAATATTACATTGTTTAGTGGCAAATGGCCGTCAATGAAATAATGTTTTTATATACACGGTTTGCGGTGACCGACATTGCGGCGAAGTGGATCATCTGAAAAAAAAAAATGCGGATGGATTTAGTCAAATATAAGTATAAACTAGTCGTTAATCGAAGGATTTTAAAAAATATTCATTTTTCACAAAATGGCGGACAGTCAAAGTTAATGATTCGATTTTAACGAAAAAAAACGGCCGTTTTTTGGCTATAAAACGGCCATTTTTTTCGAAAAAAAAAATCGAACGATTAAAGACTACATTTTTATGTATTAAATAAGCCTGCAAAATTTCAAGAAGATCGGTTCATTAGTGTTCGAGTAATCTTGGTCACCGACTTCAGAAATGCCATTTTGAGAAAAACGCGTTTAAAGTTTCAATTTCAGTGTACACGAAGAAAATATTTTTTTTGTAAACTTAAATAGAGTCACCTATTCCGGGCCCATACAGAAGTATGGGCCCGGATACTTATACTTCAAAAAAATGCAATAAAAAAAATCGATTTTTTCAAAATCGCAAGTGGGGGTAACCCCTTAAAGTGAAATTGCGATTTTTTATGTAATTTTTCGCTCATTTTGCTTCGGAAAATTACTTTTTTTGGTCAGTATTGAAAAATAATTATATTCACATAGAAGGGTGTGATTTCATGCAGTAGTGTGCCGAATTTCATTAAATTCGGTTGAAAAGTTTTCCCGTGAGAGTGTACGCCAATTGGAAAAACCTTGTTTTGAGAAAAACGCGCTGAAAGTTTTGATATGGGAAAAGTCAATGATATCAAATACTCACCGGCTAATCCGCGATTCCAGGGCCATATACCAAAAAACTTTTCAAAAAACCGATCGTCGTCAGCCAATTGTTCTTTTCGCGCTTTTCGGGCTTCTTTTGTCAATTTCGGCTATTTTTAGACCGGAATTTAAATGCTTTGGAGCCAAGATCCAGACCGTTGAATTAAAACTCTCATTGGCATTTTGAGTGTGACCACCCAAGCATCTCTGGAGCAAGTCTTCCCTGGATAGATCTGTATAAATCGGCAAAGTATGCTTCAGGAGTTTTCGCGATATGCGCAAGTTTTCTTGCGCTCGCACTTGCTTTGTTTATTTCACTTTCGTTTTCGTCTTCTTCAAGTGATCGACGATCGGCTCTTTTCGTATTTCGTTCGCTTTGGATAAGACGCCATTTTAGAATATTTTTTCACAGCTCAGAAAGTTCTGTAGCACTGTAAATTTTGGAGTACTCCAATTTTCGAAACAAGTCAAAGCTCAACAGGATGTGCAAAAAAAGCTCGAAACGCTCCGAAAAGACCGTGGACACTTTCAGAAACAGTCGAGTACGCAGACTCGTCGGTACACGTGACTGTGCATGCAGAGCGCCCAAGCGTCGGTACCCTGTTTCACGTTTACGGTTGTAACTATTGAACTGCTCCGAATTTTCGTTCAAAATTTTAACACGATATTCTCGAGACGGTGCACA